>NQII01000209.1:401647-534170 GCA_002778355.1 Clitarchus hookeri
CCCCCGGGCCTTTCCACATTCAGCCTGTCTGCTCAGCTCCTGCAGAGTGAGGATAGCCATCCAAGTCAAGACCAAGACCCCTGCACAACCCCAGCCCATCGCAGCACCTACAATACAGAGTTGCAGCCATACAAATGCCAGTTGACCTCCAGTGACCTTCACCTCCAGAGCTCTCTCTTCCACTTGAGGAGCCTGAAAGCAAGCGCCTAGAGTAACCAGCAAGTAGCAAAACTGAGCCTCCCCACGCTTCTTCAAAGTCCTCGGCCACCATGCTCGCCACATCGCCCCAGTTAATACACCACACCAGTGTGTCTTGTAGTTAGACAGAGAGTAGGGCTATTGTATTAGCAATGTTTGGACACCAATAGACATTTGTGCTCATGTATGTAAGACATTTAGCCCTCAGGGCACATCTATCTGTCTTACACTATTCCATGTACTGAGATCCATAGTTAAAACCCCTCTTTACCAATTAATTACCATCGCTTCTTACCAAATACCTACCTTATTACTTATTACTACCTGAACCTGCTATACTAGGAGGTATCCGACTGTAAAGGGGATGGAGAGGGAAACAGATTAACATATAAGAAGAGCTCCAACATAGTGAGGGATGGGAGTGATTGCGCCCTAAGAAGGGGGAAGGGTTGCTTCCACATCTGATGCCTTCTGGTGCCTGGTGTAGTGCCCATAAAGTCTGTCCTAGTCTGACCCCCGGTCATATTTGGACAGTACTGACGAGCACCAAAGGGGAGAACAAGGAGTCATGCCTGTTTACTCACCATCCTCTGTTTGATCCACCACATCTCTATCGTGGCACCCAGGCCCCTGGCACAAACTGAGCATGGGGCGGATATCCTAACCCTACTCACTAATCTCTGTTTGATCCACAGCATCTCAATTTGCCGATGACAGAATGGATAGGGAAAATATCCTACCGACTTAATCGATACACTCAGGGAGTGTAGACAAACCGCACAATCCCGCATCTGGGACCTCCTCTACCCCCTAACTACCACCTCCCCCTGTAACCAACTACGCCATCTACCCTATGCCTTATTCCAGTTGGGTGGAAGGGAGGGGGAAGAAAGGATTAAAGCAATAAAATCCATCCAGTGCCCTCAGCATTTACGCGAGGCAGACCTGCCCAAAGCTATAAACAGAGACAAGGAGAGGAAATGTACCCAACAGCAACGCTAGCAGGAAGGTGCCGAACCAACATGGCCCAAGCCGAATCTCTTTGCCCCTCCCTTCAAGTTTCATCTGACCAATTACATGGGCCCATTTGGTTGAGCGCCGGGATTCGTATCCACTCAACAGGACTTGAGGTGAACTGAAGAGTACCGCTACCACAAGTCGAGCGCCCAGCAAACCAGGGAAAGGAACCTATTGCGGTGTACAGCCCAGTGGGAAAGACACAGACTCATAGCTGAACCACTGGAGCTCATGACCTTGCTTTTTACCCCACCTACTGAAACTGGTTAGGGTCAACACCAGTTGAAGATCATACCGACCCCTGGGGCCAAGCAGAGTCAAGTAAACCAGAAGTAAGTCTGTGGCAAGGCTGTAATCAGTGCCAACAAGTCAACATGTATAAATTAAGGGACACTTCTCCAGTAGTCTGTGGTTCAACAACCGACAAGTCCCGAGCCCACACTACTATCCACCCCGAGGCATCAAGAATTAAGCCATTCTACTCCTACCTATACCTGGAAGTTGTCGCCTCGTTACTCACCCTTAGAAGGATTAGCAGTTGGAGGGTGGCAGCAAGGTACTTCCCCCCACCTCCCTGGGCAAAGGAGCAGCAGTGGTCGCCGCTTGCACAGGGATCAGCGATTTTCCTGGTGCTTACATTGCTAGGTTTAGCCACTTCTATGATTGGGCATTGTGCTTTGGGTGGTGATGAGCTTGCAAGCGATGGGTGAGTGGGTACCCTAGCCACGATATAAGCGAGGTGTAATGTTAAGGGGTCTGACTACCCTAGTAACGTTGGCTGCCTGAACGAAGGTAGGTGTCTTCTTCAGCGGCGTTGGCGGCAGCGGAGATACTGCATGAGATACGTGCCAGATGAGGTTCAGGTGGGCGCTCGACAAGCTGGATGCAGACCCTCTCTGGCTTGCGGCCTCCTCTTTCTTCCAGGTGTAAACCTGGTTGTCAACTGAACTGCTACTCTTCAGTGCTCCAGCCTGGGCTAGCCCTAACTTGGCAGTCTTGCCCCGCCCAGCCATATGGTGAGGTATAAGGAGGGTGTGGCAGACCTGATATCTAGATAGTGGGTGGTCAGTAAGGGGTAGATACAGCCTCATGGAGAGTAGGGTACGGGTGTTGAGGTTGGAAGCCTGACCCACTGGTCTTCAGCTTGTGGCTTGGCGAGCGAAACGTTGCTAGTGGGCCCAAATACCAAACTGGAAGTTACAGCAGCAGGACTAGGGGCGCCCACTCCCAGGGCTCATTGGCGAGCGAAACGTTGTTAGTGGATCCAGGTGTCACGGAGAGTGGGGCTCCTTAGGGGTTGGCCTATCATGTCCAAACAGATGACCTGGCGAGCGAAACGTTGCTAGCGGACCCAGGCATGTGCCGGAAGGGCGGTAGTCCAAGAGACAACTGCTCTAGTGAGGCCTAGGAAGGCGAGCTTCCTAAGCTGCACTTCGATATAGTTACCAATAGGAGAGAAAAGGATTGAGGTTTGGTTCATAGCTATCCCTAGAAGAGTCTTACTAGGACTGGTGACGAAAATAGGGAACGGATGGAGGGAGCAAGGTGTGGGAGATACAGAGTGCTGGAAGAGAGAACTCAACCATATTTATGCCTGTTTTTTTGATTACTCATTCAAACACTGAGGCCGGAAGCGCCGATCCTAGGTTGCTAACAGGTTATTTACCTAGTCTCGAAAGATGCAGCAGCGTGGGGGGTGAGGGTGACCCCAAGTCAGCGGCACTTATACTCGTGGTAGTTATAGGTAAGCGACAAGGTAGCTGGAAGCGCGGTGGGACCCCTCTTGTAATTTACTGCACTATGTTATGCTCTTATAGAGTTGATGATGGTTTCTTGACACAATGTGGAATGTACACCTATCACCATATCCAAAGCATTGTCAAACATTGATGCCCCACAGCACCCAAACCATGGTTTTTCCATACTAAGCATTGTAGGTGTAGTGTTGTATCATCTGGCATGTTGTACAGAGAACTCTACAAACTATGCTGTGCAAAAATACGTATTTGTAAATTGTCTGAAGAAAATTGGAAAACAACAATTTAAAGCCATGAAACAATGACAATAGCGAATTGTGAAGTATAGATGAGATGCTCATTGCAGTAAAATTTAAACAAAATTTTTGTAAATCATACAATAATTCTGAGGTATTTCCTTATAAATATTAAATATGTTGCTAATTTGCAAGTTTAAAATCTAATGTGTATAATAATTTAATTTGTCCTAAATTTAAATATGACACTTGCAGTACAGATTAAAGATGGAAATATTATACTTACTTGACTGGCAACACAACAGAGATCCCATCCCACCAGCCCACCAGCGTGTACAATAGCACTATGTAGTTAACGGGCATTTGAAAAATATATTTTGTTGATGAAATTCTTTTTAGTGGGAAGAAAAATAAAAGGAGGGAACACTCACAAAAAAAGATTTGAGAGGAGAAAACTGTCAACGAATAAATGAATCATGAAATTAAAAATTGCAAAAGGGAATGAATACTGAATACTGTAATTATGTTGAAAGTTATGTTAATATTAAAAATTAAAAATAATTTGAAGGCAACAGTACAACTCATCAGTTTATGCATCATGCTTTAATGTACAAAAATCTGAAACTATTGTAGTACATTTTTTCATGTTGGAGTCACAAATGCTCTTACAGATGCTTGTTTGAAATGCATAATAGTACAGTAAAAAATTAAAAAGACACTATCAGACCGTGATAAAATAAATCTTATAGATGAATTTAAATTTGAAAAGCTTCAGGCTTCTGCAATCTATGTCAAAGGATGGTGGGGAAAACTGTGTAATACGTAATTCCTTACAACTGCCAAAAGACACCTGTGCTGCAAAAAGTCTCTGGCAAAACTGTTGTGTAGGTATGTGATTTCAAAAAAGAACAGCAAAACAAGACAATGTTTTCACGTTCTGTATGATCAAAATTACAGTAACTGAGTGTGGGAGGGGACTAATCCCAATAGCCCCATTCCTAATTACAACATATAGCGTAAATAATCTAAGCCTCATTAAGACGTAGCTTTAGAAATTATTTTTAAATATTCACCTTGATGGACCTGTTAAAGACCATACAGTAAGGATTGCACTCTCCCTGGTCGCCCCCGCACAGGCCATCAGCACCGTGGATAAAGAGAAACAGCACTCCAGACACTGAAATACAAGGGAACAAATATATAATGTCTTGCATACAATATATACCTGAAATGAGTCTTCAAATGTCTATTGACAACAATATGGTGAGTACTAGTATACTATTACAAGGAATATATATAGAATAAAAATACAGATACATGCTAATAAACCAAAAAAAGTAACTAAGTATGCAAAAATTAGACAACCTTCAATTTTTTAAAATCAAACANTGAAATGAGTCTTCAAATGTCTATTGACAACAATATGGTGAGTACTAGTATACTATTACAAGGAATATATATAGAACACTAACATAAAAATACAGATACATGCTAATAAATCGAAAAAAGTAACTAAGTATGCAAAAATTAGACAACCTTCAATTTTTTAAAATCAAACATTTGAATAACACAATTGTATTACATACGAGTAAATACAGTAATGAACATGCTCCATGTTAAAAGATAACCTGCCAAGATGTCACAGCACCTGTGCATGGTGGAGAAGATGTTTCAGTCTCCAGATGGTCCAGCTGTATGGATGGCACTGCTGTGTACTCCAACCTGACGTTCACTCGAGGGATGTTGCTGACGGATGCCCTCGTCACCTTCTTGTGCAGGACCGTCTCCACTCTGCACAAACACACTTCATTCACCATGCAGACAAACAATGCTCACACCAAGTGACCTACGTTTCCTCTTCTATTCCTGTAGGGTGGTCCAGTATGTCAAGGCCTACTTGTTATAGTCTGCTTGCACTTTTTTTTCTCACTTTTTGAATAAAACCTTTGAAAAATTACTCACGTATGATGTGTTTAGTTAGTTCCAAAATACTTCATGTATCATAAATAATTTATACTTGTGTTGACATAAAAGTGCCTTATTTTTAATTAAGTTGAACACTTACTTATATTTTATGTATAAATTACAACATTTTGTTTATAATTGATATGTAAAAACAGAGAGAAAATAGGTGAGTAGGTAATGCCTGGTAAGAAATAGTTCATATGCAAAATATTATTACACTAAGTGCGCACGAATGCACTGCATTGTCCCTTTAGTGTAATTTTCTAGACTTGGTTTAGCTTTGTTTGAATAATGCAGAGGAATATCCTGAAAGTATAACTTAGCAGGGCTTCAGAACAATTGGAAGTAACTGTGACAGACAATAGTAAAGTGTCTTACAACCCCAAAACACATTACAGAGTGAAGCTCTATTTGTTTTGTTTGTTGGTTTCATTGTACTATAGGAAGACAGGCTTTGATGTCCAGAAGAAAACATCGCACATACATCTGTACTGGCTTGCCCACACCACATGTTATATTAAGAAGGTATTATCCCTTCTACCTTCGATTTATTTTTGTTTTACCGTAGTTTAATTCTCAAATCAAATATTTGAAATCAATGATTGTCAGGGCATGTGGTACATTTTAAAACATATGTTCTTAAGTCTGCAATATTTTACTCATTTTGCATTTGTAATCGTAACAAATATCAACACATGATTTTATTTTCAGCCTCATATGAGAAAACAGAGATGGATACCAGTCCATTCTGGTTTCAGGAATTCTGCAAAGTACTTCTGTATGTAATATAAAGGTTTGAGTTTAAATACTAAATCTTAACAGTATGTTATGAAAAGATATCAACAAACACATGGTGTTAAGGTGTTGGCTCCTGGGTCCTTGGAATGGAGTCGATCATTACCAGAAGATTGGCAACCCTGACTGCTTCTCTGACTGTGACAACCCCCACAACAATGTCGCAGCCTAAATGCACAGAAAAACCCACTAAATCATATACAATAATGGTGTTGTGTGTATAATGACAATTTATAGTCCATTCACTGTTACTTCCAACTTTAATGAAACCCTGCTAAAGTTCTACTTTCAGGATATTCCTCCACCTCGTGCAAACAAAATTTAACAAAAAGGACAGCGCACAGCATTCATGCGGACTTGGTGTACTAATATTCTGCATAAGAAATATTTCTTACTACGCATTGCCAACACATATATTTTCCCCCGTTTTTATTCACATTAATTAGAAATAAAATACTATAATTTATACATAAAATATAAGTAAAAGTTCAATTTAATAAAAAAAAAGGAATTTTTATGTTTACAGGAGTATAAAACGCTTGTGATACACAACATATTTATGAAACATCCAAGCACATCAAGTTCTGAGCTGATTTTTAAAAGGTTTGATTCAAAAAGTGTGTAGAAACCGCGAATAGAATAGAATTTAGTGATCTACGGAAAGTGACTAACACTCCTCAACAAATAAATTTAATTTTACATTATCATAGTAAGGTTTTAAAGAAAAAACATTACTGAAACAGGAATTTACAGTATGAAACAAAATGTACCACCGTTCAAGTGCACTTTATGACAATGTCAGTCAGTAACAGTAAAATACCTGAGCATGATTGCAACAATTTTAATGCAGTGACAAACAGAAAGTGTACCACAATAACCGCTACTGAGAATTAATTTTCTCTCTTAAGTAACAGAATGAGGGGAACTAATTTTTCCGATCATCTAATCGTTAACAATTAAAAATAATAACAAATTCCTTCACAAAAAAATTAAATGAAATGCACAGAAACAAAATTAAAATATTCTAGTTAAGTTTAAAACAGTGAGATGTGTTTATGTTTGCAGTCAACCAAATGAAACGAATCACTTAAAACTCAGACTCATTACAGAGATTGTGTAACATGCACAGCCAGTGATAGATTAATGTTTAAGTAAAATGTTTACTTTCATATTTTCCAAATAATGCCAGACACTACTAAAATGGAGAGTTAGTGCATTTTTAATGGAAAACATCCTAATAACCTTTCATTTTTCCTGCCAATTTTCTAGCAGTCTTTTGAATATGTCATCTGTAGGTTCTTTGACTCAGATCTCAACTTGTACCTTCCCAATTTAAAACTCTTCCAGTACCACTCACTACCTGGCATGCTCAACATGTTATGTTAAGAAATTCACTCAACACAAATTAAATTAAATAAAAACTAAATAGAAAATTGTATCCTAAGTGTGATGTTCACATTTATGGACTTTGTGCACATTATAGTAAAAACGTTGGCCATTGAAAAATGTTTTATTTTGTATTTGTGCCGTATATTGTTCAACTAATAGACCTTATTTGTAACTACCTTTTCCTCAGATATAATTTTTATAGATTGCATGATGTTGTGATCTGCAAAATGACGTATCAAAGTCAAAATTTTACTGTTTTGTAATGCACAAATAAAATAAACCAAACTATTTGCAGAAAATTTAAAAAGGGCAATTGAAAGATCTTGTCTTAGTTCATTTTAAGGTATGTTTCATAAAAGTTATACTCTATAAATTTAAGGACAGCCACAAATCAAAAATATGCAAGAATTTCCTTATTTTCAGCAATTTTTTTGAAGTTGGAAAACAATTTCCTTGTGTAATTATATAGACGTGTTAAAGTACCTCTTCACATCTTCTTTTAGAGTGAATGATCTCATTTCTGTACATAAGATGGTTTTCTTTATTTTAAAATTTTGAAAACAGTAAAATTGTGATTTTTACATGTATTTATGCAAAAACTATGCACTCAAAAAAAAATTTTTCACAAGGAAAGCGTACGTACTGATAATTTCTAAACGTTTAACAATACATGGTACAAATATAAAATAACACATTTTTCTAAGGCCAATGCCTGTAACATATTTACATTCTTAACCCTTTCATAGTAAAAATAATACAGTAAACGCATCATTAAAGTCACAAGTCCATGGAAATTTGAATTTTACATACAATGTAAGGATGCGAATTGGGTGGAAAGTGGATCCTAAGCGCACCTTTAAAATGTGTTGAATTAACTGCAATTTATACACGAATGTTATTAATGTCTGTGTTTTGAATACTGTAAATATTACTCCAATTTTAATAATGCTACAGTCTGAGTATTTAACATTTTTTTACTACATTCAATTAAAATTAGAACTTCAAGTTGGTGGCCGCTGTGACAGTGTGTGTGGTCTCTACACATACCTACACTATACAAAAACAGATTGTCCATTAAACCAAGAGCAAAATAAAATTGTTTATGAACAGCAAGAAATATTCCAACTTGTTTATGTTCAAATACAATAACAATAGTGTAGTGAAATGAGGTGTTCCAGGACCCCGTTACTGCGGCAACGCCAGCAACATCCTGTCGTCAGAGCTGTCAGCGGACTATAACTGACTGGCAGGAAATATGTGAAAAGGCAATTATCTCAAGTCACCGACAGACAGATTTTGACATCTGAAGAGTTAAGTACCATAAGTGTTTGAACTGAGACAGTTATGAATCCTTGTCCCCTGTGATCTCTTATCGATAATCCTAATAACCTTACTGCTTTGAAACTTACATGTTTTTAGTAATGGAACACTTAATTTCAAATCAGTAACTTGATATGACAGACATTCCACTTTCAAGTGTACGTCAGTAGTGAGTGATCCAGCTAATGGAGCGGAATCTTCAAGTTCATTTTTTGAAAGACCAAATAAAAAATTATTAATACAGACACAATTTGCTTGTGGGCTATCCTTACATCTGCTCCTAATATAAGAGTTTAAGTCAGATTATAGTAGAAACCTAATGTAACATGGATGAGTATAATGGCTTTGGGTGACAGAACATGTCAAAATAAATAAGACAAATTAGTGAAAGAGTTTTCATTCAACTCCTGTAGTCACGCACCTTATCTGAGGTATAGTATGCAATCAAGTTGGTGGGGAGGGTGAGGAAGGACATGTGAAGGAAAAAGCAGAGGTACCAGTAACAATATTCATGGGAAGTGTTGTTCCATTACAATTTGTTAGCATGATTTTCTACAACAATTTGTTATCAATTGCCAACACATAAATTTATAAGCAATTGAATATGTCATCTTTATGGCAAATTTGCTACTTATCAAATACCAACACTTTGGTTGTGTCCAGGTTGTACGAGGCTAAGGCAAGTTCGAAGTGCGCCAGTGTGATGGCATTAATGAGCCTCTTGCTCTTCAGCTTGATGGACAGCTGGTCCGAGGCGAGGGAGGTGACAAGGAAGGAGCGACTCTCTTGCCAGTGTGGGACCAGCGGCGACGTGCGGCAACGCTGCTCGCCCAGGGTTACCACCAGCCACCGCACATCATCACACTCTGAAAAAAACACTTTCACTGTATGTATGTATGTATGTATGTATGTATGTATGTATATACACATGTACATACATGTTCACACAAGCATGTATGTAATTGGTTATGAGTGTGTATGCATAACGTGGAAACCCCCAAAGTTTCCGAAACGATTGCAGATCATGAAATGCGGTTTTCGCTAAATGAAATTACGTATGGGGGCAAGTAATTTTCCACAAAGTGACTTCGTAACGCGTGTATGGACAGAAATAACTAAAACACACATGATTTTTCTCCTGGAAACATACATTTACTTCAACGGCATCTGAAAGTACGTGCAAAGAGGAAATTCAGTGATATAGCATATGCTATGAAAAGTGATACAGAAACACCAAGAAATAATGTGCAAATATGATTAAGTTAGGTGGGCCAATAGCATGGGGCAGTGGACCTGTACTCACAGCTGTAAGCAAGCAACACGCGCTGTGACTCATCCTGGCGGGACCGCTTCCTAATAGCAGTGCAGCATCAGTCCACATAATCTGTTATGGTAAGTGGTATTGCAGTGTGTGACTGTACGTACGCAATGAAGTTCACGAATGAGGAAAACTGGATACTCTACTTATTTACAGTGAGTGTAGGCCAAAATTCTACACAAGCCATCTAAACTTATGGTGAAAGGTATCCTAATCGGATGCCTATCTCACGGCAAACGATACGAAGAATCAGCTGGCAGCTGTGAGTACAGGTTCACTGCCTTATGCTACTGGCCCACTTAACTTAATCATATTCGCATATTATTTCTCGGCGTTTCTGTGTTACTTTCCATTGCATATGGCATAGCATTGAATTCCTCTTTGCACGTACTTTCAGATGCCGTTGAAATAAATGTATGTATCCAGGGGTTATATGTGATTTAATTATTTCTGTCCATACACGTGTTACGAATAGTCACTTTGCGGCAAATTACTTGCTCCCACACACAATTTCATTTAGCGAAAACCATATTTTGTGATCTGCAACCGTTCCAGAAATTTTGGAGATTTTCACGTTAGGCGGACCATTCTGTACATTACTGTTAACTGAAAAAAAACAAAATAAAACATTTACGAAATATTTTTTAAAAATCCATACTTTTAAAATTAAATTAGAACAAAAATAAAACCAGAAATTCTTGTTCCAAATAATATATGCTCGCTCTAGTAACCCTTGGTTAATGGTAATACTAGTTTGGTAGGTGCAAATTAATGTAACATAATAAATCTTTTATAATGATAAACATGATTTTCAATAATTAAATTTGCATTAACACAACACCCTAAAACATTGGCGCTACCTGTAAAGCTGTGCAGACATACCAGGATGTGTTGTAGAGAAAATGGCTGTAAGGACACCCTGAACAACTGTGTTGTCTGTATCGCGAGCTATTGGCGGCCGTTCATGCAACATCAGGTTCAGATCCACTTTCCCAGGATCCACGAGTAGCGTCGTCAGAGCGTCCATCACAAGAGAATGGATCCACGTCTTCAGTAATGGAACCTCCATCATTTGCACAGCCTATATCCATAACATCAGCTTAGAACTCAGTGCAAAAAATTCAGCCCGAAATCTGTACACCAGTTTTAATTTTTAATTGTATCTGTATTGATCTGAAAAAAATTACGTTAAGCACAACATTGGATCACAACCCAACTTGCATGTTAATGGTAACTACTGCACCCATAAATGCTTGTATAAGTAGCAGCAAGGAACATTTACCATACCCACATTATATTCTATATATTTATAAAATAGAATTTTCAATTCCATGTTAATAAAAATGGTGTGACAATAAAAACCAATATTAATATAGTGTTATGCGCTTGCTGCTTCGCATCCTGCGCAAGCGAGTGGAAGTGAAGGACAAAGTTGTTCTATGATAGCAGTGGTGGCAAGTCAATAGAATGTTTTGAATGACAGGTGAGCGAACCACGTATCTGTTACAAAAAGCGAGCCGAATCCCTCTATCCCTTTTGCGGCATGCGCTACTGACTCTGGTTGTATTGAGTTTCTGCATTTATTTGAAGAATTTTCTAGTGGTTTGCTGCCCTAATGTCTCTCAACTAGACTCTGGATGCGGCAAACCTTCCAAGTCAAGCCGCTATAAAAAGAGCATCGGGCCTCCGAGCCAGCAATTGATGAGTGGGCTGAGTTGAATGAATGAGTGGCTAGAGCATCGAGCGAAGGACGATGAGCGAGAAGAGAAATGAGCAGCGAGAGAAGTGACCTGTCGGAGGAAAAATCTGCGAATCTAAGCATTGGCGCAGTGAATAGTGCAACTGGCAAGCTGGACTAGTGGACTGGATTCGTAAGTAAAAGACATTACAAATGATGGGGCAACAGACACTGAAAGTGTGTTAATAATGAGTATGAGTTAATTGACTATTTCCAAACTGAGACATTAGGAAGGATGTTAATTAGAGTTAAAATAGACATTAAATATTGCACTCACTGAGAAATATAAAGAGTAATAGTGGAGGTAGATAATTTAATGCTGTAAATAATGGCTGTGTGAATAAATTAGAAATAAAATTTAGTTCTTTTATTTTTATTAAGACCTCCATTCCTTACAAACTCAGATACACCCCACAGGCATCTATGTAACACTGGTGTCAGAAGTGGGATAGTAATGATGGAAAACACACATGTTAACAGTTGGTCCTTCCAGAATGCAGAGTTCCAGAAGTCTTAAAAGAACTGCATAATGCGACAGCACGTGGGCACTTCGGTGTTAATAAGACCCTTGACAGAGTAAGACTGAGATTCTACTGGCTTCATTGTCAGGAGGATGTTGAGAAGTGTGTAATGAAGCAGTATTATTAATTTTTGGGATACGTGGTTCATTTGCTTTCGCTTTGCCAGGCATTGTAAAATATTATCAGGATTCAAAATTAATTCCATGGTAGTTTGTTTATCGTGAATAACGTTTATCAGGCATCCATTTGCCGCTTCGAGAGTCATAATTTTTGTTAAGCGTCATCATTAATCATTAGATTAGAAACTTTCTGACTGCGTCATTAAGTTAGAAACTTTCTGACTGCGTTATCAGGTTTTGTTCGAGAAGTTCAATTATCTTTAACTGACGGCGCAGTTAAGTGGGCTACGCAGTTTGGATAGCATGGGAAGAACGTGCGTGGCAGCCCACGCCAGGCCCTTATCTGAGGAGAGAGGGGTGATAGGCACGCAACAAATACTTGTGTACCTGTCGCCATTCAAGGCAGTAGACCCTCAAGACTCTGAAGCAGTAGACTCTCAGCAGCGACTCACCGAGGCCGCGTCGGGCGTGGTGCATAGCCCCCACACCGGCAACTTTATTCTTTTCATTTAATTCTCAGCCGGTGAGGGAGGTCGCTGCATCTGTTCTTCTTGCGAGGCAAGTTTTAGAGACGTAAATGAGTAATTAAACTACTCTGGCGCTGCTCTCTGTTAGTTTGCCTGTAAACCGGTTCGTACTCTGCATACCTGACGATTGTGTGTGAACTGTTTTATTGGAATGATCAATTAAAGTACAGAGTAGTAAACAAACATTGGACTTTATTTATATTTTTTGGCGGCTTTAGAGTTTCATGTTACTACCAACTGAACTAGCTGAGTGGTAATTTCCATGTGTCATCACAGACGCTACACCATTACAAGTGGTGTCAAATGTGTGACACCTGCACAACGAGGAAGGGCACAAGGACCAGGGGACAAGGTTACATCCGGAAATACAATGTTGGAGCCCCATATGAGAGGGTAGCAGTGGATATTCTGGGACCCTTGCCTGTCACAGAGAGGTAATTGGTATCTCCTGGTGGCCCAAGATTATTTTACTAAGTGGCCTGAGGTCATTCCCCTCCCAAAACGAGAAGCACGTACTGTGGCAGATGCACTCATAGAGTATGTTTTCTCAAGGTTTGGGGTGCCATTAGAACTCCATTCTGATAAGGGAAGAAACTTTGAAACTGCAGTATTCCAGGAGGTAACAAAGATTTTGGAGATGAAAAAGACTATAACTACAGTATTACACCCTCAGTAGGATGGAATGGTCGAGAGGCTTAACCGCACTCCTCAGCAATATCTGTCGATCATCGTGGCAGACAACCAAAAGGACTGGTATTCAAAGATGCCACTGTTTCTTCTTGTTTACCGCTCAGCTGTTCACAAGTCCACAAGGGTATCACCATCAAGTACGTTGTTTGGAAGAGAGCTACGCCTCCCTAGTGACCTACTGTTTGGCCGACAGACAGAAGTCGAAGCTGCAGCCCCTGCTTATGCCAGCAAATTACGTAACAGACTTGTTGGCATTCATGATTTTACTCGACAGCACCTCAGAATAAATAGCAACACGATGAAGATGCCATGTGTTAGGAGAATGTCGGGCGAGGTATTTCAAGAAGGACAACTGATGTGGCTGTACAACCAACAGAGAAGAAAAGAGTACTGCCCGAATCTACAAAAATGTTGGGAAGGCCCCTACAGGATTCTGAAGAAGATCAATGACGACGTCTTTCGGATTTGTCGTCAAGGCTCTCAGACGAAGCCGAAGATTGTCTACATCGACCAACTGGCACTCTACGAAGGTCCTGACATTGCAGAGTTTGTTCGAGACGAACAGATTTGAGGAGAAGGCAGTGTTACGCGTTCGCTGGTTCACATCCCACTCACACAAGTTGAAGTGAAGGGCAAAGTAGTCGTATGATAGTGGTGGCAAGTCAATGAAATGTTTTTAAAGACAGGTGAGCGAACCGCGTATCTGTTACAAAAAGCAAGCCTACACAATAATCCCTTTTGTGGCGCCCGCTGCTGACCCTGGTTGTATTGAGTTTCTGCATTTATCTGAAGAATTTTCTAGTGGTTTGCTGCCCTAGTGTCTCTCAGCTAGACTCTGGATGCGGCAAACCTTCCAAGTCAAGCCGCTATAAAAAGAGCATCGGGCCTCCAAGCCAGCAGTTGATGAGTGGACTGAGTTGATGAATGAATGAGTGGCTGGAGCATTGAGCGAAGGACGATGAGCAAGAAGAGAAACGAGCGGTGAGAGAAGTGACCAGCGGGAGAAAAAATCTGTGACTACGAGTATCGGTGCAGCAAATAGTATAACTAGCAGGCTTGGACTAGTAGACTGGATACGTGAGTGAGAAACATTACAAATGATGGCAACAGAGACTGAAAGTGTGTTGATGAGTATGAGTTACTTGACTATAACCAAACAGAGACATTAGGAAGGACGTTAATTAGAGTTAAAATAGACATTAAATATTGTGCTCACTTAGAAATAAAAAGAGTAATAGAAGAGGTAAAAATCAAATTTAGTTCTATTATTTTTATTACGACCTCCAGCCTTCATGAATCAGATACACCCCACAAGCATCCATGTAACAATATATTTGTTCTTAAAAGACTTGTAAAATATGAAAACACCCCCATAAAGACATTAGAAAACAGAAATGTTTGGGCTTATAAAACAAGAAAACTTGTTTATAATAAGTAGTAAAATCATTCATCTGATTATAGAACAAGTGCAAAATTACATAAAATTACTAAACCAAAAATGTTAATTACTAGGAACTTGATAATTTTTTACTGTATTATACTGCAATATTTATGTTAACTTACATCACGAACTCTGTTTCTACTTTCACTGATTTAACTTTATTTTTAAATAAATTGATGTATTTGTAGAAATGTAGCTATTATGTAACTATGAGAAAAATTACAGATTGTTGAATAAACTCCTGTAGTATGATTTTGAACCACTACCAACAAACCAGCATATTTTACAGCAAAATTGGCTGACTGTGCCCCAAGGCATGCCAAGGTGCTGCCAGCTTCTGGATGTTCACAATGCCAAGACCAGAAAGCAATATTTGCCAGAATGTATCAGAGCGGTAAAGGGGGACATGCAAGAAGGACAAGGAATGTCTCCCTCTAGGAGGTTCATGAAAGTGTGTGCCTTCAAGGGCCACACACATTTGCCATGCCAATTTGACTAACAGGAAGGCAAGGGTCACATGTTATGTTCACAAACTGGGTTCATGCACTACAGTCCCGCATATGTTGCAGCGACAACAGCATCACGATCTTCATTGACAACTGCCCTCCCATCCACAAATTCAGAACCTAACAAACATTGAGTTGGTATTCTTACCCCAAAATACCAGCTTGCACCCTTCAGCCCCTGGATCAAGGCACCGGCAGCAAAGTGTTGAAGGTAAACTTTTCAAGCAAATGCACAACCATTGTTGTTATGGATCTGGATGTGAGGCAGGTGTACAGGAAGTGGGATGTTTTCTATGTAGTGCAAGCAGTCAGAACGCCAGCAAATAAAGTCAGCCGAGACAATCCACAACTGCCTCCAATGTGCCCACTTTGTCCCCCTCAGCCTACAACCATGATGGGCATTGAAGAGGACGTCAACAACCCTGAGGACACACAGAATGAGACCCAACCCAGTCTTTCAACCAAGCCCCAGCCTGACACCTCTACTAGCTTCAACTATGTTCCACCATGCGACGAAGTGATGTGGAAGAAGATTGCTCTATATTGCACCTACAAGGACTATGTCTGTGCAGAGATAAGGTGACAGTCTGGGGGGTGTAAACTTGGCTTTGACGACTTTGTAAAGCATTAGGAATCATTGGATAAGAAGGAGAAAATCAAGAAGAGCCGCAAAGGCCCAAGCCCTTGAAGGAGGCATGCCTCAGTGCACTACAGGTGTTGGAAAATCTCGCTGTGAAAGACTTTGATCCGACATCAGATTAATTGTGCAATTTGGAGTTCTTCCAGCATTATGTAGCATAGATGGTATTCAAGAAGACACACGCCTATGTCAACGTTTATTTTTTAAAAAAATAGGGACGCTTGTGCTGATAATGCAGTGGAGAATGTGTTTAGTAAACTGTGCCACTGTAATGTTATTTAAAAAATTATGTATAGTATGTGCATAATACCACTGCCAACTGTTCCATGCAAATGTTTCAAAAAAATTATGACCATTAATGCAGCTTCTGTGTGTTTATTTAAAAGCGTTAAAATTCCAGTATCTCATTTTGTTAGAACTGCCACAATTGTTAATGTAGCTCTGGTATGTTTATTTATACACGTGTTGTCCCATTTTAGTACTGCACTGTTTCAAAAATTACTGTTTGTATTATACATGTGTTGTTTCTCTCCTATGTGCTTATAATTACAGAAATAGAAATGACTGTATACAGTGCTCGTAAAATCGCTTCCTCTCACTCAGCATGTTCGTACATGAACATCTTAAGTGTGAGGTGTCAAAGCGGACCAAATTCAAAGCCAATATCATGGAATGCCTTGCAGAATGTCCCAGCGCTGTGGAAGCGGTTTTCTGTGCTAACCTACACCAAACTTCATCACAGACCGTAGTGCCGATCCACAGCAGGTGCTCCCAGGAAATGACGAGAAGGCTAAGCTCTGAAATGCGGGCAGGTTGGTGGTAACAAGCTGCCTACAAGGTCGCCACCCTCTTTTCTACCTCATACTCCCTGTACTGAAAATTGTTTTATTTTAATGATGCAAACTTACAATGATAAAAGAAAGAATGTGAATGCATTGGTCTGACATAATTTGAATAAAAACATGTGTAATGCTTGCCCAAATTACTGCACTGTCGTTTCTCTACAATTAAATCATAAAACTCTGGTTGTCGCATATCCTGAGAAAACGCAACACTTAATTCTCAACCGTTCTACCATTCTTTTTGAAGGGGTTTTATTTCATTGAAGCGAATAATAACGTGCATTGTACATAACAACAAATTTTTCTGCTAACTTTGGCAATAACTGATTGAGAATCCACTTTTCAAAGTTCTCCGAATTTATCAGTTGATGATAATCTCACATACCTCTTCCTGCAGGAAAAATTAAATTTGCATTTTCGATTAAACATTTTCAGAGTTTGCATAAACAATTATCAGACAATTTGAAGAACTACAATGTTACATCAGTTAGATATCCCTTTATCAACATTTGTTAAGTATGATATTGTTACCAAACTGTTACCAACCCATGTCTCATTAATGTTAATTATTGTACACGCTTCCATTCTGTAATAAAGAATTAATTTTAAATATTTACACAGTCAAAAGACTATTATATGTGGTCTTTCCACCAGTATTATTCTATTTTTGTTATACCTTTCTTTATTAAAAAACCCACGACATTAAATTTGCCTCAAGAGTAAGTACAGCTCCCTCCCTTTCCCTTCTCAAACTGAGGAAATTCAATTTTTCTCTTGGAGCAGCGAGAAGCTTAAGGGATATTGGTACATATTTTCCATATTAAAAAAACAATTTAAGTAAAATTTCTGACTACTCTTCCTATACAACAAGTCACAATGCATATTTATTTCGCCTGGCGTCGACAGCAAACTGTTATCAGCTTCGGCACCTTCTTTGCGAATTCTGGTCTCACTTATGACAACATTCCTAATTCAATCTGAAATACATAAACAGGTTTGAGACAACAAATATTTTACTGAAGAGTGCATAAAAAGAGGGGGAGGTTGTATAGCCCTACCCACCCCTCCTCTCCACAGCCTAGCCACCTCCTGAGCTCCCTACAATAGTCACTTTGCCAGTTGTAAGGGTGCGAGTTGTTGCATTGTTAATATGTATCTCAGGCAGGGCATTAAATAAGTTAACAACCCACTACTCTAAGCTGAGGCACACATTGCCCTTGGTACCTAACCTCACGGCCATCTTTCCAACAACTGCCCTAGTCAAGGATACAACATCTTCCCCTTTTATTCACAACCTTCAAATACAAACAAAGACACAAGTTACGTGGAAAGTGCAAGTTACAATTCCAATCCTCGCCATTCAGAATCACTATCTGACTCGTTAGACCTCTATGATGAAGCGGTGGCAGTGGGCCCTTCGGACTGCCATTCTTTCCCATGGCTTTGCTCAATGCCTCTTGGCGGCTTGCTTCTGTTCGGCATCATCAACCCCCCGCTTAGCCCAATCACTCCTCCCTGCAAAAGTGTGTGCACCAGTTGATAGCGGTTGCGCCGATATGTTCTGCTGCCTACTTGAACCTGGTATGACCTAGTTGTAGATGATTCACTAGGTCTATGTACCGTTTTCCCGTATTTCCAGAGGTCCCGGACCCAGACCTGATCGCCTTTCCTAAGTGGAGATCTTTCACTTGGTGATGATTGTTATACCATTGAGCCTGATACTCTTTAGCCTGCATTAATTTTTGTTTCAATTTCTTGTTGGTCTTTCCTGATAAACTCAAAGATGGAAGTGAAGTCCTAACTTTCCTGCCTAGCATCATTTCCGCCGGGGCTAGACCACGTGCCAGTGGAGTGCTCCAGTACGCAAGGAGAGCCTCGTGAACATCCTGACATTTATTCAGTAATTTCTTGGCTGTTTTTACAGACTGCCTCTGCACAGCCATTGGACTGGGGGTAACGGGGACTACTACTTTGATGACTGAACCCGTATTCCTTGGCAAAGTGACTAAACATACATCTGTATTGTGGGCCGTTATCTGTTCCTACTATTTCGGGGATCCCGAAACGTACAAAAACTGTTTTGCACTAGTGGATGACTGCAACTTAAGTTAAGCTGGTTATTTCAATCAATTCAAAATATTTGGAAAAGTAGTCTACCATTACCAGGAACCACCTGCCTTGACATTTCAGTAGGTCCATACCAATTTTTGCCATGGGTAGTCTGGGATGCCTTCTGTAATGAATGGTTCCTTAGCCTGGCTCCTATTTTTGATGCACGTGGGACACACTGCTGTTACTGCTTCTATCTGGGCCTCACGTTCTAATCACCAAACAGCTTCCCTAGCTCAGGCCTTACATTTAGTTATGCCCAAATATTGTTTGTGAAGTTGTGCGAGAACATACTGTTGCATTTCAACTGGAACTATCAACCAGCTGTTCTTTAACAGGAACCCTTCACAAAAGTTTATTTTGAATCGGTACTGGTGGTATTTGTCCAGTTCTTTTGGTACGTGTCACCTGGGTGACCATTGTGTTATGGTGTCTTACACACTGGGTCAGTTTGCTGTTTGGCTTTAATCTGCTGTAGGGTGTTCTACGCAACTGATGCATTAGATATGACCATGTTTATGTGCGCCTCTGTGTCTGCAGACAGTTCCTCAGCCAAAAGTCTGTTTCTTGAACTGGGTTTCGTGACAAACAATCTACTATGACTAATTGTTTGCCCGGTACGTAATAAACTGTGTAACAGTACTTCGTAAGTCTAATTCAAAATCTTTGCCACCTAGGACTCAGGTCATCAATGTTTTTGGAAGAACGTATTTTGATCAATGGTTTGTGGTCAGTCTCCAGTTCAACATGGAGCCCAAGAAGATATTCTTGGAATTTCTCGGAAGCCCAAGTCAAGACCAGGGCCTCTTTCTCGATTTGAGCGTACCTCATTTAAGTCTTGGTGAGAACCCTGGAACCATAGCATACTACTTCCCGGGTACCGGTTTGACTCATTTGCATCAAGACACGACCCAGTCCGAACGAGGAGCTGTCTGCATTCACAATCATTTTTTTGCACACGTCAAAGTGAGCTAGACATGGGGCTTTTAGTATCAGCTTTTTTACTTCCTGGAATGCTAACGGTTGGTCCCTTCCCCACATATACATGTGATTTTCCTTTAGTTATAGATAAAATTACCCACATACTTAACAATGCCTAAGAATCTTAACAACTTTGTCCTAGTTTTAGGCTCCAAAAATTCTGCTATGGCTTTGACTCTACTCGGTTCAACTGATATACCCTCTGATGAAATCTCCTGACCCAAAAACCTAACCTTATCTACCCCAAAAACACTTTTGTCCATATTAATAGTAATACCTTCTTCCTTGTACTTAGTCAGCCCCAGGTGCAGTGTTGCATAATATTGTTCGACTGTCTCCCCATAAACTAGAACATCATCAACGTGCTGAAGCCCATGTGGTACGCATTCCAGTATTCGGGCAATCTTACAACTAAAATACTCCTGGGGCCGCATTCAAACCAAAAGGCAATCTTAGATACATGAAGCTCCCAAACAGGGTGATGAATGTTGTGAGAGGCTGGCTATTTTCACTAAGCGGGACTTGGTAAAATCCAGAGTTTGTGTCTATCTTACTGAAGACTTTAGCATTGTTCAGTTGCGGTAAGGTATACTGAACTTTGTGAAAGGGAAAAATCGGGTGGTCTACATATTTGTTCAATTCCGTAAGTAAAGCAACAACAAACCCTTACTTCATCTCCCTTAGCCACAACAACCATTGGGCCACAAAATTGTGTGGGAAAATCTATGGGTGTAATGACCTGACCATTCTTTCTAGTTCTTGTTTTACTATAGGTAGCAATGGCAGTGGGACTAACCTGGGCGTAATTAACGCATAAGACTGTGCTTCCTTCCACAGATGTATTTCCATTTCTCCTTCAAACTTGCCCAGACCTGTACACACCTGTGGGAACTCAGCTGCGACACTAACGCTACGAATCACGTGAACCACATGCAAGAATCGAAGTGTATTTTTACCCAACAACGGGTTGCGCTACTTATTAATAAAATAGACTTTAACTTTTTTCTCTTGCCCCTTGTAGCCTAAGGTCAATGATTGAGAGCTCATTACGTCAAGTGCGTAGCCCTCTGGCCCGCAGACGGCGTTGTGGCTGACTTGGAGAATGATATTTGTTCCAGCCAGTATGATGGCTGGAAGGTACGTGACATCCGCCCCTGTATCGATCACAAAGTCCCCAGTTCTGGAACTTCCACTGTCACTTGGAATCGGCACTGCTGTCTGGACGTACCTAACCTCGGAGCGATACTCCATACCACAAATTAATTCGAGCTGCCCTGGGAGCTTGGAGTTTTGGTGACGTGCTGAAGATATTTGCTGGCGCTACAGACTCTGGAAAAATTACCCTTGCGGCCACAAGAATAACACTTGGTGTTTATTGCAGGGCACTTACTACTGGTATGTGTCCTGCCACAGTAATCACAGCCGTTGCGGAGTTCCCACCATGGTGGTTCTGTATTTCCGTTCCTCCGTGGACTGGTGCTGGACTGGTATTTTGTCTGGTGTTGATGTTTTTTGTCGTCTCGATGCACATACTAGTTAACTTCCTCAGACCATGGCTCGCGTAACTGTAGCAACTGCGACGATTGTAGTTCTGCTTGTTGGCACATGTCGATGGCTTCTTGTAGGTTTAAGTTACTAATTAGTTGCATCTTATCACTTAGTTCTACGCCACGAATTCCCAAGACAATGCAATCTCATATCAGCTCTTCTTTAAGGAGTGTATACTCGCATGTTTCAGCGAGGTTATGTAGTGACGTTATAAACGTCTCTGCCTTTTCCCCTGGTTGCTGGGCCCGCAAATTGAATTTTAATCTCTCAAATATAATGTTCATGCTGGATTTGAAGTGTCCGTCAAAAGCTGTTACTAGTTTGGCATATGTCCAGTCTCCCACCGGTCATTGGAATGTTAACACAATGTCGTCCGACTGTTCTCCCAACAAATACATGAGTAGGTCAATCTTATCAGAGTCTTTGCTTAAAGTCTGGCCGGTGAGGTTGAGGTACCGCTCAAAACGCAGTTTCCATCGAGGCCATGCATTGGCATCAGCAAAATCGAGCGAGCCTGGTGGTTTTACATGGTGGTTACTTGGCCGCTATGTCATGTCCGCTTCTTTACCGCTGGCGTCGACCATCTTTAATACCTGTCCAGTGCAGAAATTTCAGTTGGAATGCGCTCTAATCGCATTCACACCTGCTCTATTGAAATAGTGTGGCTGACTTCACCGCTGCCACCATGTTGCATAGTTACCACGTATCTCAGGTAGGGCATTAATAAGTTAACAACACACTACTCTAAGCTGAGGCACACATTGTTCCTTGTTACCTAACCTCACGGCCATCATCCCAACAACTGCCCTAGTCAAGGATACAACACAAGTCACGCCCCTCATTAATGTCAACACAATTATCTCCTCAACTAACCTGTCTCAATTTTCATGTACCAAAGTCCTTCCAACATAATGCACAAATCAGGTCAATAAATTAGGACATAAACATATAGGTTTTATAAAACAACTACCTGAACCAAACTTTAGTGTGTCATAAGCAAAAGCAAACAAGCAAACCAGAAATTTTTCTTTTTATCAACATCAAGGGGTCAAGTAATTGTAATGTTTATAATTCTGTAAAAAAAAAAATGTAAAATGGTCAAATAACACTTGGCCACATTAAGTTCTAATAAAACAGCTTGCAAGCCACAAGTCAGGGAAGAAACTATGCAAAACTACAAAAATTAACTGAATCATTCACATTCAAAATTACCTTTAAAATGCGGATACTGAACCACACCTCCGGTTTCTCTATAAAAGCAAAGCTGAGATGAGTGATGTGTGGGAAAGGTGCATCCATGTTGAAGGTGAGCATCATGTACATCTTGCCACTAACATTGAGCTTCTCCACAGCGACATCTAGGTCCACCCCCACACTGCAGCGCCACAGCATAGAACAGTCGCCACACACACACACCCTCTAACACACACACCACTATTTTACAAGCTTTACGGACATGCAACACACACCACCACGTGAAAATATTCCCAAAAACTAACTACCACACCAATAATCTCCAAATATTACTATACCAATAACCTCCTAAAATTTTAAAACCATAATTACTACAGCTTGGCACCTTATTCCTTACAACAGAAAACATGCATCTAAACACAGACATCCCATTACCATCTTATAGATGTCACATTAGGCTGGCCTTTTTACAAATATCAAATAACACGTAGTAAAATTAATTTATAAAAAAAATTATTAAAAACTTATAAAATGGAAATTTTCTATAGTTTACTCAAACTGAAATTATGACACAAAAACTAATAATTTCTGCATAAGGGGTGAAGTTGAGACCAAACTCTTGTGCACATCATCTGTGTGGAATTAACACTGTGAATGTTATTCTACAGTACCTAGTTCTTTTTATTTGAATATGAGCCCACTATGAGTACCCTCTTTATTAAAAGTACTGTTTCCTCACATATATAATTTGAATTGTATGAAATACCCACGACAATTTATAAGGTTCTGGTATCTCTGCTGCAGTATCAAGGTTCTAGCAGTCTCTTCAATCATAGGCGTGATCACGGGGTGGTTCGGTATGCAAAGGAACATCCATTAGCAAAGTGTTTAAACACACTAATAATCTCCCTTGTGGCTCACAACCCCCTAACATATGATAAATAGATTGGGACTGTTGAATATTAGCCTCTGCTATATTCTTAATGTTAATCCTGGCTATACGGAGAGTCGCTGCTATTGGCCAAGGCCATGCTGTTGTTCAGTTGTTCTGCAGTCTAGTCTAGTTCATGATGGCGCTCTCATAGCATGTCGTGTTGTAGTGATGTCGTGGTACATCCAAATACATCTGTAATACTCCACTCCAGTTTATTATTTGTCTTGCGTGTTTTTCTACAGTTTATGGGCCCAGGCACCTAACTGCGAGTGAATGAAGTATTTACAGTGAACAGCGTGCGTGTTTTCTTTTCATGACTGCAATCCTAACCTGTCTCGTTAACGGCCGTGTGTCTTCCGTCCGTTCGTTTTAATTATCGTCCGCGACAAATATGGAAGCTCACTCCCAAACAAATATAGACAAGTTGGAAGGCCAAGCCAACTGGAGCGATTGGAAATTCCAAATCATTATATTGCTCAGAAGTAGTGGTCTTATGGATGCGCTAGAAGGGAAACTGCAATATCCCGAAGAACCGAACACGCAGTCGGGAAACTGCAATATCCCGAAGAACCGAACACGCAGTCAACAGCAAATGAGTATTTGGATTATACGACCAAGAAACAAATTCTAGATAGAATAGAATTTGGAGCTCAGCAAGTCATCGTCAATAATATGACTTCGGCAGTGAGACAACTCGTCAATATGTGTAGTACTAGCAAGGAGATGTGGACCAAGCTCCTGAGTATCTACGAACAGTGAACTGAACAGCGGCAAGACAGATTGTTTAATGATTTTTTTCAGTATAAAATCAATGGACTCTGACTGTGTGGCAAAGCATATTGCTCGTCTCGAGAAATTGTAGATGGAACTGTGATGAAACGTGGAAGGAAGACAAAGTAAGGCTTCCAGAATCCTTGTTCATAAATCGTATTTTAAATACGCTTCCTTCTCAATATTTTGAATTTGTCAATGCCTGGGAATCAATGCCGAAAGAACAGCGAACAGTGAGAAACCTGACTGAAAGACTATGTACAGTCGAGTTGAGACTTAAGGAAAGGGATTCAACTCAAGATTCAGCGTTACTCGTGAAGTTCAAGACAACACCGTCATCTTCAGGAACGAAGAAACCTGAGAGTAAGAAGAAATCGGTGATTTGTTTCAATTGCAAAAAGGAGGAACATTTTAAGTCCAACTGTCCCAGTTTAAATCGCAGTGAACGGTTTAAATCCGCGAAACATCCGCACGCCTTATCGGCTACTGATGAAACTAACGCAAGTGATATCAGTGATAACAATGCTTACAAGTGGGTCATTGACTCAGGGGCCAGCTCTCATATGACAAAGTTTGGCGATCATCTCGTAAACTTTGACGCTACCTTCAAGACTAAGGTAAATTTAGCTAATGAGACAACCATTGAAAGTATTGGCAAGGGAGATGTGCGGGTAAATATGCCAACGGGCGAGTACGTAATCACCGACGCACTCAGAGTACCCGGACTTGCAGCAAATTTGCTTTCTGTTAGCAGGATGACTGAAAAGGGTTTCGTCATTGTCTTCGAAAAGAACTGCTGCAAGATCTTCAGAGAGGAAGAAGTAAAGGTGAGTGGTTCTCCACACATTGTTGCACCTCGTAAATTTGGTACTTATGTGATGGAAGCGAAACCAATAAAGAAGGAAACCGCTCGTTTCACAACTGATCAAGACACCTGGCACAGACGGTTGGGACATTTAAACTTAAATGGACTCAAAAAACTGAAAGAAATGTCTGGTGGCGTAGTGTTTCCAGAAAGCGATTTCAAGAAATGTGAAATTTGTTTGCAGGGGAAACAGACGCACAAACCCGCAACAAGGAAAAAGAACAAAGGAAAGAGGGCCGCAGAAAAGTTGGAACTTATACACACAGACGTGTGTGGGCCCATGAGCGAACCAACAATGAGTGGTGCCCGGTATTTACTCATGTTTACTGATGATTTCAGCAGAAAGACGTTTGGTTACTTACTCAAAGCAAAAAGTGAAACCTTGGACAAGTTTTGTGAGTTTAAAACGTTTGTCGAGAACCAGACTGGTCTAAAAATAAAGAAGATCCGTACTGACAATGGCACTGAATATACATCTCATCAGTTCGAGAACACTTTAAGAAGGTCGGGGATTGAGCACCAAAAAACCGTGCCTTACACACCAGAACAGGGGGGAGTCTCGGAGCGGATGAATCGCACTGTGGTCGAGAAGGCACGTTGCATGCTCTTGGATTCCGGACTTCAAAAGAAATTCTGGGGCGAAGCAGTCATGACGGCAATCTACTTGAAAAATAGATCACCGACTGCAGCGGTTGTTGGAGCAACTCCCGAAGAGGCTTGGACTGGGTCAAGAGTTGACCTGACACACCTCAGAACCTTTGGGTCAAAGGCTTATGCACCTACTCCCAAGCATAACAGAAAAAAATGGGAGGCCAGAGCTCAGGAGTACATCATGGTTGGCTATCCAGAGGGAACAAAGGGTTATCGTCTCTATGACCCGAGAAGACCTGGAAGGGTAACTATTGCTACAGATGTAGAGTTTATGGAATCTGACATTCCAAAAGGCGGATCAAGGGGCCCAGCATCTGCTGATGATAAAACACACAACATTGAGAAACCTCCTGTACTACCAGTGGAGGGTGTTATAGTGGATGATGAGTCCTTGCCCTCATCTGAGTCCTCGGACTTCCATGGATTTGAGGACCTTCCCCCAGCTGACAGCAGAGTGGGGAACTCCTTGGACAGCATTGAGGATGGCAACGCAGAGGTTGTTCATACGCCGGAGAATGCTGAGAGAGGACTCCAGGACAACTTTCAACGAAGGTATCCAGAGCGACAGCACAAACCAACCATATATCCTGATCATGTTACTTATTTATGTGTCAGTGAGCCACCTTCATATGGNCAGAGCGACAGCACAAACCAACCATATATCCTGATCATGTTACTTATTTATGTGTCAGTGAGCCACCTTCATATGATGAAGCTGTGCGGTGCAGTGAAAGTGTTGACAAGCCTGTTTTGTTGTACAATGACAACAAAAGTGCTCAGAAGCTAGTGTATAACCCCATGTCTCACAACACAGACGAGACATATTGATGTGAAATACCATTATATTAGAGAGAATGTTGACGCAAATCATTTTAATGTTGAGTATCTGCCTTCTGATAGAATGATTGCAGATATTCTAACTAAAGCCCTACCTCCTGTTAAGCATAATTTTTGTGTTAAGGGCATTAATATGTGTTAAGTTTTTTCTTCTCTTTGCATTGTCTTTTCATTTGTACTTATGGTTAAGTATGTATGTATCCCCAGATTAAGGGGGAGTATTGATGTATGTATGCCTGGATTAAGGGGGAGTGTTGATGTATGTATGCCTGGATTAAGGGGGAGTGTTGATGTATGTATGCCTGGATTAAGGGGGAGTGTTGAATATTAGCCTCTGCTATATTCTTAATGTTAATCCTGGCTATACGGAGAGTCGCGGCTATTGGCCAAGGCCATGCTGGTGTTCAGTTGTTCTGCAGTCTAGTTCATGATGGCGCTCATATAGCATATCGTGTTGTAGTGATGTCATGGTATATCCAAATACATCTGTAATACTCCACTCCAGTTTATTATTTATCTTCCGTGTTTTTCTACAGGGACTAATTATTTTTTTTTGTTTTATTTGTTTGTTTTATTGTACCACAGATATCTATGCTAGGCTTGGCAACACTGTACGTCAAATTAAGACATTGGCTCCTGGGTTCTTGGGATGTGACTGTTATCACAAGACAAGGCAACTCTGGCCACACTTATGTCTTCAGCCACTGCTACCTGCCTCATCGTATACCACACATTGGCACAAGTGCTGTCTTGGTTGTTAGGTAGAGAGGAAAAGATAGCCAAGCGGGAGAAGGAAGATAGGAAATTTTGGAGAGGTTCGGAACAGAAACAACATGACCCATAGCACCAGTTTGTAAGAGCTTGCGCGGGCACGAGAGCATGAGATCTCTGGTTCAGAGTAGTGATGTCACCCTTGTGGCTCAGACTGGAAGCACCAGGAATAAAACCCCTGTTGTGGCAGCAGCCCTCCCGGTATTCAGGCTCCACGAATACCTTTAGATACGCTAAATGTACCTCTTAGTCTGGTTAAAGTTGTAATGATGCAGTATTATTAATTTTCGGGACACGTGTTTCATTTTCTTTTGCTTTGCCAAGCTTCGTATTTTTTTATCGGGTTTGAAATTAAAAGCAGTGGTGGTTCGTTTACCGTGATAGTTGGTTTATCTGGCATATGTTTGCCTTTTAACGTTTATCAGGCGTCCGGTTGCCGTTTTCAAAATCTTAAATTTTGTTATGCGTCAGCATTAGTAATAGAAGCTTTTTCAGGATGTGTCGACAGTTTTGCTTTAGGAAGTTCGATTATCTTTATCTCACTGACGGCACAGTTACGCGGGCTATACAGTTTTGGAGAGCGTGCGTGGCAGCCCATGCCAGTCTCTTATCTGAGTAGAGGGGGTGATAGGCAGCACAAACACTTGTGTGCCTATCGCCGGGCAGTCAGTCGATAACAAGCAGTAGACGCTCAGCAGCGACTCGCTGAGGCCGCGTCGGCCGTGGCGGTTTACCCCCACACCCGCAACTTTATTAAACCCATTTATTTCTTAGCCGGTGTGGGAGGTCGCGAGATACTCGGGCGATGCAAGTTTTTGTGAAGTAAGTTAATCAATTGACCACTGTAGTGCTGCTCTTTACTTTATCTGTTTCTGTCAACTGGTTCGTACTCTGCATACCTGACGATTGTATGTAAACTGTTTCAATCTTTCTAGTAAATAAAAGTATGGAGTAATAAACAAACATTGGACTTTATTTATTGGCGCCTTTAACGTTTCCTGCTACTGTACTACCAATTGAGCTGGCTGAGTGGTAACTTCCAGCCGTCATTACAGACACTTCATCATTACAAATATGGCGGCCGAATGCGCCGCGTGGAACGTCACAAATATGGCGCCTAACTATGAGTCTGCCTCGTTACAATTATGGCGGACATAAACAACATAGGCAACGTTACATATATGGCGCCCTGACGTGCGGCAACATTACAAAGTGTTACTGCTATGACGTCAAACCAACGTGACTGGCCACTGAGACTGCAAGGGTCACGCTGCCTGCCGCGGTAGGGCGTGCAAGTTCTCCTGCAGCAAGTATGGGAAACATCAAGGCACTAGAAGGTACAAAGAGATCCCTCGGGGTATCTTCAGCAAACAGGCTGCCTGCACACATTCATCCTATGAGCAATTGCCCCATGCCACACAACATGTGGCGAGGCAGCTCCGGGGTCAAACTGTTCGCAATGACCTCGCACACCCATCAGCGTACTGGCCAATTCTACCATGAAAACTTCTACACTTTGAACCTCGGGACAACACAATACACAAGCAAGAAGTAACTGCTTCTCTCTGCTGTCCTGCAATGAAATAGTACATTGGGACAAGACCTAGCATTCACCATATTTTTGGACATACCTTATGCTAAGCCTGTGTGAATCTATTCCAGTATTTGTAGTATTGCATGATAGTTACCTACTTATCAACAAATTTTAATAAATATTGAAGCACCAAATACAGGTGTAGATGAACATTAATTGTTGCAAGAAATTGCTGATCATGCTTTCTAATAAAAAAAATTACAAATTCTGGCATTCTAATTTCTGAACATACCATAAATTCTTAACCCTTTAAGACCCACATTAATTTATAGTTTCAGGTGTTGAAAATCAGAAAATTTTTCATGCATCCTGTAGATAGTCGACACAGCACTTAATCCAGCGTCATAAC
Organism: Clitarchus hookeri; assembly: GCA_002778355.1. Taxonomy (NCBI): domain Eukaryota; kingdom Metazoa; phylum Arthropoda; class Insecta; order Phasmatodea; family Phasmatidae; genus Clitarchus; species Clitarchus hookeri. The sequence continues at coordinate 431,271 of NQII01000209.1, forward strand.
CAATGTTTATGTTCGGTTATAGTAAAATGAGCCATTCATAAGCTAGGGCAGTATCACAGTTTATGAATCAGTTACCCAAAGGGAAAATCATTGTACACTGAGCATCGTAGTGTACAGTACTGGCCAAAAATAACTTTCCTTGCTTTATGTACACAATTGTGTAACACGGGACTGAATAAGCTAATAAAAATACCATTAATTTAGAATCTTCATTATGAAACTGTAACACGTACTAAGCACATACGGCTTATTTCAACAGAAAAATCAATAGCAGCTGAGTAATGTAACTCTGCAAACAGCGTCCAAGACTAGCAAAGTCCCCAGGTCGCACAGTGATGGCGACTTACTCGCGACCAAACAAGCGCACGTGCAGCATCAGGCAGAAGTCTTCGCTGTCGAGGCACACGTCTGCCTCTATGGCCACCTGGTAGTGCGAGCTCTGGGCCAGGCCTCGCGGAGTGCGCTGGAGAGACTGCAAGTTCAGAGGCATGCGCTGCCCTCCAGACACGTCAAATGCACGTACACACCGCACTTGAGGTGTCTGGTCACCCAGTGTGAACTGTAGCAGTTCCAAACTTTCTGTCAACCAAATATGAAAGGATAATTAAATCTCAAATAAAATTTCACTATACAGGTTTATCTTGAACTCCAGCTAAAAACCCCAAATTGGTGTGACTCAGGACACTTGAGGTGACTTGAGACATTATAAAATTTTTTTGTTTCCATATGTGTCAACCCCAAGTTAAAAATTAATGTTATTTCTTGGGTCAGTTTTTATTACAAATTTATAAATGTGAAAAAATTTTCACTCAAGGCTGCTACGTGTGGAATTTGGAATTTGTTTGAAATTTCCTATGTCACCCCAGTTTTCACAACTTTGTAAAATTATTTGTTACATAAAATAGAGGAGAAAACAATACAATGCATGACTTAACAAGACTATTTGAGTATTAAGGGAAAGAGACACCCTGGAAAATCGTGAATGAAAATTAGTTATTTGCTAAATGTCAAGACACTTAGTAAGACAAAATAACAAATTTGGAAATAGTGTCATCCTGATTTTCTATTTCGCATTTGGGAACATTTGGAGAGTAACAATACTGCCAAGCAACATATGTCATCCTTTCGAACATTGCATGCTTTTTCGAGAATCATTCTCCAGAGAGAGTTACGCCAAGGCAATGTTTTGTGTTCCTTTAATGTACACCGACAAACAGAGAGAGAAAGAAAAAATATAATGAAAGAAAGAAAAAAATATAATGAGAGAAAGAAAAAAACATAATGAGAGAAAGACGCAGAGTCTGAGGATCAATCATACAAAAACGAAGTTGTAACATTAAAATTTAAGGCAAATAATGATCAGAAAACAGCAGTACAGAAGCCCTGAGTATAACCAAATTTAAAAACACAAAATAATGATAACCCTGTCAGCTGACAGTCACATTTAATACAAAAACCATTTGTGGGGGAAAAACAAATATATAAATAAAATAAACAAAACGACACAGAAACCAGCTCAATCTCCACTTGCCAGCCTTTCACTTCTGCTGAATTCACCAACAAAAAAAAATTAATTAATATTACTTTTTTAGTAAAGATATAAATCCAATAAAACACAATGAAATTACATATGACCTTAAGAAATATCCACTCAGTCTGTCACAGCAAGCTATAACAGAAACATTTAACACATTTATGCAATTTATGTTGTGTGCAACTTAATTTGTGTAAGACAAATTATAGCTCTACTAAAAAATTGATTGACAATATTTTAATATTTAAGTAAAACACATTCAAATCATTACTTATAAAATAATTCTAATTTTACTGTGGAATTTAAAAATATTAACTTTTTGCAAATGCAAATTTTTTACTTTCCAGAAAGTGTCACATATTTAGGAGTAGCTGTACGTACAAAACCCTGCAGGCACTGCTACGTGCACTGATCCTTCTGTGTTATATGTCAAGTGTTCAGGGGCAGATATCTAAACTTTCAGTTTGGTGGAGATGGGAAGAAAAGGGGGGAGGGGGTTGAGTGGAGAAATTTGGGCCGGCCGTAAACAGCGAGAGGTCTTGAGAGCCGATGAAGGTGAAGCAAGGTGAGTGTATGGGGCATCGCCGGGATGAAAGGGCGAGTGAAATGGAAGATTCCCGAGAAAACCCGCTGACCAGCGGTATCATCCAGCACAATTCCCACATGTAAAAATCCGGGAGCAACCTCTCTAGGAATCCTGACTGGGAGTGGGGTTTGTCATGTCCTCTGTGACCCCCATCCCCTCTGGATCTGCCCCTGAACACTTGGCATATAAAGCAGAAGGATCAGTGCATGCAGCAGTGTCTACAGGGTTTTTACTACAACTACTCCTAAATATGTGACACTTTCTGGAAAGTGAAAAATTTGCATATGCAAATTTTTATTTTTAAATTTTACAGTAAATTAAAAATTATATCATGAGGTCTATTATCGCCAGATGAACATTCCAATACAGAGCAGGAAAATGTCAGTAATATATGTGGTTGCTACAAACACTGGTGGGCAAGCATAAACTCCCTTTATCTTAATTTTAAACATTAATTCAAATAAATATAATAATCTGTACAAAATAAAACTGTGCTCTTACATGCAAAACAAGGTATTTGTATCTCTCTGAAAGTCAACCACATAAAATATACTTCAAATAATATTTTGTGTTTCGTATACAGTAGACTCTCCACGTATCAGCATTATCTAAACGGAAACTCATCACTCAAAAGAAGAACAAAAAACTGGAAAAAAATTAACAAACACATTACAATAATTTGAGCTGGAAGCCATGATATATTTATCCATTTCTTATTTAATTTCCACAGGCATCATGCAAATCAACACAGGTTCTAAGGTGTAATAAGTACTCTTGTACTCACCTACAATATTTGGCTTGGCCTCATTCAAAATGGGCTCCAGGCGCTCCTTTATAATACTGAACAGTGTGGGAGAGCTGAAAACCCACCTGGAAAAAAAAGTTATTAATGCACACATCTGTCACCACAAGATATGTTTGCAATTTCTTGGCAAGTGTTTCTTTAAGGAGCCCACCTGCATGGTGCTTGGACTGTGTAGCAGAGTGCTTGAAATACATGTTTTCCCATAAAACTATTAAAAGTGGCTGGAGGTGCGGGAGCGATAAGTGCCACACTGCCACACTCATCAAGTGCGCCATTGCCATTATGTGTAAGGTTCTGAACTGGTATGCAGTGTTCTTGTTGTGCTGCATGTACCATTAGACTTGAAGCAGTAACCCTACCTTTACACTGATGGAAAGTCTGCAGCAAGGCTCAATGCAGGGCCCTCAAGTACTTTCATACATACCAATGCGTATATTTTGAGATACAACACTTTGAAAAAGCAGTTTTTATATATGTTTGAGTGCTCTGAAATGGTGTTTCTAATGTGTGTGACATCTCGAAGAACTCAACAGGCCTAATATGAAGAGTGTGTTCTTTTCATAGAACAGCACAATGGATGCACGTTTAATAGTTTTGTGAGGAAACATTTATTTCAAGCACTTTGAATGCAGTTCAAGCATCAGGTAGGAAGGCCTCTTAAGATGGACCTCCACTGAAAAAATATACTTGCTATGCTTGACAGCAACACCTGGCCGATGATCATCCTGTACATACCCATATCATCTATAGGCATAGACAAAACCACCGCAGCCAGGGGTGGACAGGCCAGGGGAGGGAGGTTGGAAATCCCACCGAGGTATTCACAGCCAGAGGCCCTTAGACATGAATGTAAAAAAACAAAGGTGATAATTAGCAGGGAAGATTAACATTTTACAAGCGTGAAGTTATGAGCCATGTGATAAGAGAAATGCAAAGAAGGAGAGAAATAAATGTAAATTTCATTAAATTTTGAACTCTAACTTAATATCATACTGTATTTCCGAAGCACTGAATAAACTTAAAAGGAACTATTAAGGCGTGAATTGAAAATCATTCCAGAGGGTATTCCATATCCTCTGACCTCTGACAGATACACCCACCCCCTCCCAAGCCGCGGCAAAGCCCAAGTCTTCATCCACCACTACCGCTACTTCTCCAGTCCGCCCCTGCCCACAGTCAGTGGTGAACCCCAAGGAAGTCCCAAGTCCGCCCCTGCCCTCAGTCAGTGGTGGACCCCAAGGAAGTCCCAAGTCCCCCCCTGCCCTCAGTCAGTGGTGCACCCCTAGGAAGTCCCACTTGTTCACCCCTTCCCTACCTGTGATGTCTGCTTCTGAATTTTACTGCTTGGTAAAATAAAGACTGTGAATAAAGTAGAAATATAAAACTACAATTAATTAATTACAACAATTACAAAACTTTCATAATTATGATATTCATAATTTTTTTAATTTATTTTATTATTTTGAAATTTTTACTTGGCCAGCTACAGTGCAGTGCAGATATCCATCAAAACCAACTGTGCATGCTACTGTTGGAGATGGGGCAACTTTCACGATTTTATCGCCTTCATCTTCCTTATTTGGTAATTGTATTTTTGGCTATGCGACAGGCAACCATGTATTTGGTTTCAAGGTCTCTCAGTTACTGGCTGAAAACCTGCTGAGGTCAACTGACATCGTTTCTTGGTGTTGGTCAAGAATGTTCACTGTACCGGCAGAGAGTAAGATGTGAATAAATGTAGAAGATAAGTAAGCCTTTGACAGGGGCTTCAGCCCATTCCAAGAGCTTTGTTTTAGTTTGAAAGGACTTGATTGAAGTGTAGTTTTGGTGGCCTTAGTGATACAGCAGAACCCTGTTAAAACATTCTTGCAATATAAAATTTTTCTGGAAATAACACTATTATTTCATGGTCCTGCCATTTTTCTATATGGCTTAATGGTTTCATATTCTGTCTTAACAATGTCTATATTTTTCATTTCCTGCATGTAAAATCAGTATTTGAACAGTTCATGGCCATAACTCAGATGCAATTACAGTATTCTGTTGGGTAAAATTAAAGAAACAATAACCAAGAAGTAAGCTACAAACAGCTACAGAGAACAGTTGTTCATATTTGGAATATCATTACGTAAAATTATTTTAGTGGAGGTGATCCTGAGGATAATTAAGAGATGAGTGAACAAGCCTCCAGAGTACACTTAACTGTGCATGTTCACATGAGAATGTGCAATAGTTGATGATACTGTGGTCTCATAGAATCCACACCACTGATGATATTTTTACATTACTAGATTTAAATACAAATGCAGAAGAATGTTGATGAAATAAAATAGGTACTAAAATAGTGCCTGCACTTTTCTGTATGACAGCTTTAAACTTCTCAGCTCTATGTGACTTTGTTGTAAACTCAAAATTATGTAAAAAAATTTATCAGTTATACGAATTATAAAAAACAAAACCAAAAAACTGACACATTTTTTTTACAAAATTGTAGTTAGTATATTTTTAGATAGCTTGTTTCTTTTATGCTTGCAGTACGTTTTATTTTCTAAATATTTATGTAAGGATACGTTTATTTTAAAGGAGCATACACTACTAAAATCATTTAAACAACTATTGAGTAGCTATTTTTACAGAAAAATTATAACGTTGAAATTTTGTTTTGTGTGATGCATTCCTATAGTTGTAATACTAATTCTTGCTTATAAAGTTTTCCTGCATATAACATTTTATTTCACTAACACCCTTAAAAATGTTATAACAGAGTTCTACTGTATTCAGTGTAAGCAAGTGCAGTTCTGTCTGAAATTAACTTTATTTCAGCCTTTAAGCCATATAACTATAGCTTCCTACCATGTGTGTGTTGGTTCTTGGCAGAAGTAGTCATATACTGGCAGATATATGCACGAGCGCTGTTATCATAGTGCTACTTTTACATGCCAAGTATAGGGGTTATTTCAGTATTTATTCTCAAAACATCAATATTTAAATTATCTGAGAATATTTTTAAAATATTTGTGTGTTCACACACATATTAAAGAAATTTTTGAAGTTTAAGAAAAGCAGTAAGAGTATATTTTTAAGAACAAAATGGATAATACATGTATTATATGGCTGTGGTATTACCCACAGAGGTAAGAAGTTATTACTTACCTTCACTGTAGTTTCCCTATAAAAACAATGCAAAACCACACCATTTTGCTCCCACAAAAGCAAACCAGGTTTGATTCTCGGTGGGGTCACTCCCAGATTTTCGCACATGAGAATCATGCTGGATGATGTGGTTGGCGGGTTTTCTGGGGATCTCCTGTTTCCCTTGTACTTGCGTTACAGCGCTGCTCCATACTCACCTCGCCGCCTCACCTGCTCTACCAAGGTGTAGAAGTAGGAGTTATGCCTACTAGCAGAACAATCTGATTGCAATGCCATACAACTTGTTCTGGTAAAAAGAATGTGAATTTACTGGTAAGATGTTGAAGTTGTAGGAGATACGTCCCACGTAAAGGAAGCTATATAAATGGTAATAACTCTCAGCTATATGTGCAGCTTAATTTTCTGTTTTACATTTAATGCCCCTAATTTCTGTGGACACTAGGATCTTAGTATATTCTGCATATCCCGTAAGGGTCTCAATAGCATTATACACTGAAGAGCCAAAAAAACTGGTACACTTGCCTGACATCGTGTAGGGCCCCCGCGAGCACGCAGAAGTGCCGCAAGACGACGTGGCATGAACTCGACTAATGCCTGAAGGTATGCAGGAGGCATTTCACACCATGAATCCTGCAGGGCAGTCCACAAATCAATAGGAGTGCTTCTGAACAGCACGTTGCAAGGCATCCCAGATATGCTCAATATTGTTCATGTCTGGTGGTTTAGGTGGCCAATGGAAGTGCCTAAAGTTGGAAGAGTGTTCCTGGAGCCCCTCGGTAGCAACTCTCGACGTGTGAGGTGTCACATTGTCCTGCTGGAATTATCCACGTCCGTCGGAATCCACAATGGACACGAATGGGTGCAGGTGATAGGACAGGATGCTTACGTATCTGTCACCTGTCAGAGTCATATCTAGATGTATCAGGGGTCCCATTTCACGCCAACTGCACACGCCCCATACCATGACAGAGCCTTCACCAGCTTGAACAGTCCTCTGTTGACATGTAGGGTCCATGGATGCATGAAGATGTCTCCGTACCCGTAAACGTCCATCCACCCGATACAATTGGAAACGAGACTCGTCAGACCAGGCAACGTGTTTCCAGTCATCAACAGTCCAATGGCGGTGTTGGCGGGCCCAGGCGAGGCGTAAAACTTTGTGTCGTGCAGTCAACAACGGTATACGAGTGGGCCTTCGGCTCCGAAAGCCCATATCAATGATGGTCCGTTGAATAGTTCGCATGCTAGCACTTGTTGATGCCTCAGCATCGAAATCTGCGCCAATTTGAGAAGGGGTTGCACGTCTGTCACGTTTAATGATTCTCGTCAGTCGTCGTTTGTCCCGTTCGTTCACGATCTTTTTCCGGCCGCAGCGATGTCGAAGATCTGATGTTTTACCGGATTCCCGATATTCACAGTACACTCGTGAAATGGTCGTGCGCGAAAATTCAAATTTTATCACTACCTAGGAGATGCTATGTCCCATCGCTCGTGTGCCGATTATAACACCACGTTCAAACTCACTTAAATCTTGATAACCTGCCATTGTAGCAGCAGTAACCGATCAACTTTGCCAGNTATAACACCACGTTCAAACTCACTTAAATCTTGATAACCTGCCATTGTAGCAGCAGTAACCGATCAACTTTGCCAGACGCTTGTTGTCTTATATAGGCGCTGCCGACCGCATCGCGTTACTCTGATTGGTTCCATACTTCTGTTATTTGCATATGCACGCCCATGTCAGTTTTTTTTTTTTGGCTCTCCAGTGTATATTATGAAAATTAATTTAAGAAGAGGGATAGTATTTTAACTACATATAANTTTTTTTTTTTTGGCTCTCCAGTGTATATTATGAAAATTAATTTAAGAAGAGGGATAGTATTTTAACTACATATAAAATAAGGTAATTAAGGATTCTGCCTGCAGTAATTTTGCATGTTCACGGCCTTGAAATTTAAAGCTCTTAAGGTTGACTCTTACTCACGACCACTTGCCTCATTGCCTGTACGAGCAAGGTAATCAGCTGGTGTCCAGTCCTTGTGCGATGACTCTCCTGAACATGGCTTTAAGCAGTGACCCCATAGTTTTAAAGCATGCTAAAAAAGATAAAAGTATGATGCATGTCTAAAGACAACATTAAAATTTCCGTACAGAAAATTTAGCAGCTAAAACTGATTCTGAAATCACCAATTTTAACCATCTCTTCACACACAAAAAAAATCCTTTCAGTTGTAATGAGAATTTGAAACTTGTTTTTGACACAAAAAGTTTCTTAAATGCTTTTTGTGGTTAGACACCATTGGAAATATAAAATCGTTTTTTAATCAGTGGTTTTCTACCAAGCCTCTGCAACGATCTTTATGCGTCAGCCAGGCAAATATATTCAGCATTAGAGCTTTTAGACAGAAAATTCCTGTCGCTAGCATGTCGTTATACTACGGGGGAAGAGATAGCGTACGTGGGACTGACCAGCGATTGAGCAGGAGGTTGAGCCACTCAGCAGTCTCGTCGCGACCTACAGCTCTCCTGCGCCGTAGTCTGGTGCTCTCACAGCGTCCAGTGGCGTCCAGCAACCTCGCCATGTGTGCCCTCCACGTAGACACAAGCACGACGAGTAACAACAACATCCAGGCCACAGACAGTCCTGCTGCCCCCAGCAACCAGCTCGCCAGCACTGCGCCCGCCACACACACCAGCGCGCAGTCCAGCTGCCAGAAACACACACAGTACATACCGATTCTTACTCCCTGTTACACTACTGACTACTTCATCACTGCACTTGATGTTATCACTTTACGTTGTGACTTTGTTTTGGCTTTATGATACGACTTTAAACTATGATTTTATGTTATAATTTTTCGTTATGACTTTAAGATACACTAAATATAACTTTACATTCTAACTTTATGTTATGACTACATTATTTCTTAACCTTATAACTATGTTGTGACTTTACATTATAACTATACATTACAACTTTGCATTTGATTATCAACATGGTGTTTCTTGTAACACGACAAGCACAACACGAAAAATATATAATGCCGTTCTCTCAATAGCACTACAGACATGATACGACAGCACGACACATCAGAACAGAGCAAAATTTAATATATTTTATTCAGTGTTCACAATATCCTGACAATATCTGTCCGACAAGTGCTGTATTTGGCTGTTGGAAAAATCCAAAAATGACAAGCGACTCATATGTTATTACATTCAAGATAAACTAATGATTCTTCACTTTTTTTCACAATTTAAGTGTACAAAGAACATGATTAAAAACCAATTGAAAAATGGTTTTGCCACCAAGTTGGCTTTATTTTATTATCTACTACAGTTGATGAATGTGCACAAAATTTTGTTTTGTTGTAATGTTTTTTTTTTGTATTATTTGTGCACCCTGACGAGCCCGACACAACGAAAAGTATAAATACACTGTTGGACACCCATACAATGCCATCCACATTCAATAAAATCAAGATCACATACAGTACCAATTGTCCAACGAAAATGGTTAAAGTGAAGTCGCAGAAACGTCACTGCAACGCGTGATACAGGGGACGCTTGGGGCAAGTACCCAGTGCTTACAAGGACCATACAACAGGCTGAAAAGGCAGAAGTCTGCATGTTAAGAGGTATATCAGTATGCCATGGCGTTGGCTCACAAACAATATCACCTTACATACCGGCGCTGCTCCCCCTCATCGGCTCGGAGGGAACGGGAGATCCCCGAGAAAACCCGAAGACCAGCGGAATCGTCCAGCACGATTCCCACATGCGAAAATCGGGAGGTGACCCCGTCGGGAATCGAACCCGGTTCACCATGTTGAGGAGCGAGCGCAACAGACGCTACGCCACCGTGACGATAAGACGGTAATCATTTTACCTCGTCATTTTTTTAAAAGCACAGCTNAACGTCACTGCAACGCGTGATACAGGGGACGCTTGGGGCAAGTACCCAGTGCTTACAAGGACCATACAACAGGCTTAAAAGGCAGAAGTCTGCATGTTAAGAGGTATATCAGTATGCCATGGCGTTGGCTCACAAACAATATCACCTTACATACCGGCGCTGCTCCCCCTCATCGGCTCGGAGGGAACGGGAGATCCCCAAGAAAACCCGAAGACCAGCGGAATCGTCCAGCACGATTCCCACATGCGAAAATCGGGAAGTGACCCCGTCGGGAATCGAACCCGGTTCACCATGTTGAGGAGCCAGCGCAACAGACGCTACGCCACCGTGACGATAAGACGGTAATCATTTTACCTCGTCATTTTTTTAAAAGCACAGCTNAGCGCAACAGACGCTACGCCACCGTGACGATAAGACGGTAATCATTTTACCTCGTCATTTTTTTAAAAGCACAGCTTATGATTTACTGCAGTTGTGATATTTTTATCAGGCCTTCTTTCTTTAACACCTGCGCCAAACGTCTCCACTTTGAGCTCATCTGATGAGTCGAGTCAAACGTTCTGTCCCAAGACCAAAATTAATAAGTCTTCATTTCCAGGAGAAAATTATATTTTCGGTAGATTAAAAACGTGAGCAGACGACATAACGAAAAAAAACTAAATCATGAAAATTAAAGATAATGCAACTTATCCCTTGTCATTGACCTTAAAGGTCACGTGCTACAGAGTTACTGTCATGTTTTCCTTCACGTAAACGTGAAACGGTCGTAATAGGTCTAAACACACAAGTCGAGGTATACTGGTTTTACACAATTGAAAACTTAAGCAGTAGTCAATAGAATTTGACAGTGAGCAGTAACCTCATATAAATTCAGTGTACACAACAGCTATTTATTTTAGTCTGCTGGTAAAAATTATGCGAAAAAATGCAACCAAGTAAATGCCTATTTCCATTATAATTTCAAACATACTTCAAAGATGTATTTTTATTGCATTATTGTGAGTTCACTGTTTACCGCCAAATCCTGCTGCTTACTGCTGAAGTTTTCAAAAGTGTAAACTCCTGTAGTCGGCTTACGTGAGTGTGTTACTTGTAACGTGTTACAGTGAAACGTAAAGTCGTCTTGAACCCGAACATGGCGGATAATCTTGCATCTCGACGTGAGTAAAGTGAGAAGTGGTATAAGGATGCAAAGTCGTTGCCACGGACAGCCACGGTAATTAATGTAATCTCGAGTTGTTTGTCATTTATGGAAATAGGCGCTGACCTTTCACGTGACTCGCTGCGATTGCCGCCGTGTTCCAGTGCCTGGGGCTTACGGCACGCGAGCTAGTAGGTCACGGAGTGAGACAGGTGGAGTGACCTTCTCGCACCAGATCTCACGCAACCACTGGGTAGGCCGCCGAGCGGCGTGCAGAACTCCAGCAGAAAACGTTTCATTAAAAAACCGTCCAATGTGTCTGAGTGAGGTTCTGCTGACGAATAGCATTTAAGAAACGATACGCGTCTGTATACGTTTTTCAGTTCCTCCATTTCTCTGAAGCATGTTTTTGTGATAGTGAAAATGGCTCAAACGGGTATTTTTACGGTAANTTTTACAGTTCCTCCATTTCTCTAAAGCATGTTTTTGTGATAGTGAAAATGGCTCAAACGGGTATTTTTACGGTAATTTTTAGGTATAAACGTTTCGGTACAAAACATTAAAAAAGGAATTTGGACGTGCATCAAAATTTTATTGTTATTATNTTTTTAGGTATAAACGTTTCGGTACAAAACATTAAAAAAGGAATTTGGACGTGCATCAAAATTTTATTGTTATTATTACGTAGTAGGGTCTCCGCTGAAAGTCTCATAGAGGCGCGTTATCGGCGGCAAGACGGCACGCGGACATGAAACACGAGATTGTACACAAGCTGTTATATACTTGGTCAACGTGGGTGGTCAGTTTGCTGTTGAATGTAATCCGCGGCTAGAGGAATCCATCGCGCCCACAGCCGGCGATGCCATTTCAGTGCCGGGACATCGAGAGAATGTACTGCATTCTGTCTCCGGGGAGTTACAGTCCGGCGTAATTCATCAAGCGTGCAATTTGCCGACTCAAGGTTCACACATCGCGAACATAAACCAACAAAATGTTTACCAGTGTGCTCACCCAGTTCCTTCCCACTGCGGGCTCGCTTCCTACTCCCGTGGAACATGTCACTCAAATACACGTCTGCATCACTCAGCTCACATCATAGACAATACTGGTCGTGACGTATATACGTTTACTACAGTACACTCGTACTGATGTCTAACAACAGCCACAAATGCTCACTCTAAAACAGCTATTTCCAAAATGTGTTCCGCGGAACCTTATGAGTAGAGAGACACTAGGCGGCTCGTAACAACGAGGTCTTAGAGAGCCGATGAGGGTGAAGTGAGGTGAGTATAAAGCCACGCCGGAGTGCAAGGGCGAATGAAACGGGAGATACCCGGGAAAACCCACCGACCAGCGGCATCGTCCGGCACAATTCTCGATGTGCGAAAATCCGGGAGTGACCCCGCCGGGAATAGAACTCTGTTCACCTTGGTGGGAGGCGAGTGCTCTATCTACTGCGTCGCCGCGGCTCCTCGGAACCTTAGGGTTACGTCTAAACCTCTTAAGAGTTCCTCAAAATCGCTCAACATTACAATTTACGAGCAATAAACATATTAAATAAATAATTTAAAACCATGGATATTGTGAGCCAACTTACCAAATGTATAAACATTACACTCTAAAANACATATTAAATAAATAATTTAAAACCATGGATATTGTGAGCCAACTTACCAAATGTATAAACATTACACTCTAAACATATTAGAATATTTACTAAAGATGTAATTTTTTACCTCCCACTACAAAAAACGCTGGTAGATCTGTACCAAGTTAAAAGTTTCTGGTAATGTTAAAATGATAACTTATGTATAAGTGCAGCATTTTTTTTATTAAAATAAAATTTTTTGGTTACGTAAATTAGCTNACATATTAAATAAATAATTTAAAACCATGGATATTGTGAGCCAACTTACCAAATGTATAAACATTACACTCTAAAAATATTAGAATATTTACTAAAGATGTACTTTTTTACCTCCCACTACAAAAAACGCTGGTAGATCTGTACCAAGTTGAAAGTTTCTGGTATTNTCCCACTACAAAAAACGCTGGTAGATCTGTACCAAGTTAAAAGTTTCTGGTAATGTTAAAATGATAACTTATGTATAAGTGCAGCATTTTTTTTATTAAAATAAAATTTTTTGGTTACGTAAATTAGCTGATTACAAAACTACTTTATTATGTAAACGATTCAAGCATTCTGCATAGGTGCAAATAGGCTTATGAAGAACGTAGTGGGTTCAAAATTCTCGGTAAAAAAAAACATCAGAAATAGAGTCGGGGTTCCACGGAGCTACAGAAAATTATTAAAGAGAGTCGTGACAAAAAATATTTGGGAACCACCGCTCTCAAATTGAAACAGTAAAAAACTGCTCCAAATCAGCGAATTTGGCTGCAGATCTGTTGAGTTGCTCCTTTTGAATCAGTAAAATTGTACTGATCGTTCGCCAGTAGGCAACAGCTCATTAACTGAAGATTCAGTAAAATAATTCTACTGGTTGAAATAACTGATTCGGTTTTACAAGTGCACATTGTCATGAATCATTCAAAGCGGACGAGCCNCCAGGGGGGGGGGGGAAGAGAATACAAAACACGTTGCAACCATTACAGTTCGTTAAACATGGCAGCAAAGCGCCCACGGACCTGACCTTCTGCCGGCACAGTATTCGAGATAACTGCACCACCAAGGAACTAGATAACACTTGGCAACACTTTGTATGGCGTGTGTGTGTGTGTGTGGACTCGCAATCCTCCAGATGTAGTTTCAACTTGGGAATGCCGCTCGCAGCTTCCCGCCACAACATTCAGCCACGTTGCATGCAGGTTAATTATACAAGATGTTGCAACGCTCTTGGGCTGGTAGTACACTTCAAATGGAACAACTTTCACGTACAAACACGGGGTTGGAAACTAATAGTTCCAACTTTGGTGGGTCTGTGCCTTAGCCGCCACGTTCCCCAGACCTCACCAAGGTGGGTTTCTTGCCCTGGGGCTGCATGAGACTCCCGTGAGTTCTGGAACTACCCTCATCGCACACAGTGAGGCTGCTCAAGTTGTAGTAGCGGCGAATGAAGAAAGCATACTACGTCGTTGTCGGTCGTGCATCCGAGAAGGTGGGCGCCTTGTTTAACTGTATCTGTAACTTAGTGTCAAACGTGAAACGTATTTTGTAAACAACAGTCACCAGATTCAAATAAACACCGCAAAAGTAAAACACCACCCACAACGTAAAAAATTACTGCAAATGTTCGCCTCAATGTCATATCCGGTAATGGATATGACAACGACATTACACACCTCAAAGCGCGTATCGTGTGTATAGCGGGTTGCATAAAATAATACTCTCTAGTCCTCTAGCAACGTAACTAATTGTTTCCGACCCCGTGTTTATACACAAGTGATGTTCCATTTAACGTGTACTACCAGCCCCATAGCGTTGTAGCACGAATGTTAAAACATTCTGTATATTGTATTTGAATAGCTAACATAACTAATCACCCCTCGTCAACAGCTTATATTGAAAATTTCACACTGTAACTAAATTAAAGTCCCGCCCAGTCACCATATTACTTAAGTTAATTATCATAAAACTTATTCAAGTCAAATGAAATTTCAGTAAAATAAATATATTTGAATCAGCCAAATCTAATATAAACAATAAAACTACTCCTCTTACACAAACTGAATCCACTGAAAAATATTACTGTTTCCTGTAAGCAACTAAGTAACTTTACAAAATTTTACATGTATTTTACATCCATTAAAAGTGAATATTTACCAGTTACTTCTTAGCTATTCAATAACTCACCGATGTCCTTCAGAAGATCATAGATCTGCTAACTGGAGCAATAAAGTATTAACCGGCAGTATAATTAAAGTGACTTAACATTTTTCTAAAAGTGAAGGTTTTCAGGAGCAATGTATTTGGTTATAATCAATTAACTTACACTCATTATACACACATGCTCAGGCTGTCAGTTGCCATCATTCCAAATGTCTCGCCTGGTATAGAGGTACTTTCGGAATTGTCTTTTATATATATATACATATATATATATATAAACCAACTAGAAATACCAAGAAGCGAATAAGGCGGGGAAGGTTCCCCTTAACTCCTATATGAAGACAGGTGAGATGTAATATATAGGCTGATTCTCAATTAGACCGACAAACTACTGCTGAAGCCATACAGTGCCGTAGGCAGTTGTATTAAGAGGGCAATTTTTGTTAATTAGGTCGTACTTCTCAATAAACAACCATCAAATGTTCATAATTTCTGACGGTAAGAAAGTTGTATGCAATACGAGGGCAGCCACCCCTGTTATTTTCATTACGAAGAGCGCTATTAATGAGGGTTAGCTTTTACGTTGAATATCCCGATAACATAAAACAATGTTCGGAAAGTTGCAATTTCATTTTACTTCGTTACCGATATTTTGCAAAAAATACTGTTTAAATTCTCGATTTTTAAGGGCTTAAAACCTCCCTTAATATTCGGTTTAGGTATAAAGTGTCTCGTGTAATTTCATGACGAATAGCCTCCCTAAGTGTGTCGGTCTGATTGAGAATCATCGTGTAGAATGTTGTCAGAGATTGTAGTTACCTGCGTGCGGTGTGTGAGCGGCAGGTCACAGTCGTGCGGTTCTGTGTCCGCAGGGGTGTCCATGGCGGGCTGTTGTGGGCTGCTGGCCAGCTGTGGCCGCGATTTTGCGCCCTCATCTGCAACACACAACCCAAAACTCACTCTACCATCCTACAACTATTGGTCAGTTCACGCTTATTTAACGAGTTCTGAAATCAACATATGAAAAATGACACTGCATGTATTTTTAAGGTGGTCGTTCGGTTGAAGGTACTTGCATCTTGTTTATGATTCGTCTCTCACCCTACATATACGTGGACTGCAGACTCTAGAGTATATAGTGATTGCTATCATTCTGACTCAGTTGCTATTCAGACTACGAAGAGTGAACATTATCTAAGGTGAATGGTTCTTCATCTTCGTCGATGAAAAATAATAGGGAAAGTTATTTGTTCCGTTACTTTAAGACAACCTTTTTTTTTTTCTCAAAGCTGCCATGCTTGTCGAGCATGGGACTTGTCATCACTAGGATGTTAGGTGAAAACATGCTGAAAGGTGTATGAGAAAACCGAAGTGTAATGGTACAACATGTGATATTAGTCTTTCAATCAAGTCATTAAATTCGTCATAAAATAAGATGCTAGACTTTCAGTCACTCATCACAGAAGGTTCGCGATAAATGTCTACATGTATGTTCTCCCGTGATTAGTAGGTTGTTAGATACCTCTGAGTCAGGGTACTAGGTTCGAATCTATGTTTCTTCGGTGCCAACTTCAAGTAGCTCTTATCTTCAGCAACTGGTTTGTGCGTATGTTTGTACATGTATATGTATGGGTGTGCGAGTGTGTGTGTGTACATATGTTTGGGTAAGTGCGTTTTTGTGCACCTATATGTTTGGGTGAGTATGTATGCATGTATATGTTTGGGTAAGCGCGTGTTTGAGCATGTATATGTTTGGCTAAGTGCATGTTTGTGCGCATATATGTTTGGTTAAGTGTGTGTGTGTGCACTTATATGTTTGGGTAAGTGCGTGTTTGTGCACGTATATGTTTGGGTAAGTGCGTGTTTGTGCTCATATATGTTTGGATAAGTGCGTGTGTACACGTATATGTTTGGGTAAGTTCGTGTTTGTGTATGTATACATTTGGGTAAGTGCATGTTTATGCTCGTATATGTTTTGGTAGGTGCATTTGTGTGCGTGTATATGTTTGGGTAAGTGCGTATGTGTGTATGTATATTTTTGGGTAAGTGCACGCGTGTGTGCATATATGTTCAGGTAAGTGCATGTTTGCGCATATATGTTCGGGTAAGTGCATGTTTGTGCATGTATATGTTTGGGTAAGTGTGTGTTTACGCACATACATGTTTGGGTATGTGCACATGTGTGCACGTATATGTTTGGGCAAGTGTGTGCTTGCGTATGTATATGTTTGGGTAAGTGCATGTTTGTGAGCGTATATGTTTGGGTAAGTGTGTGTGTGTGTGCGGATATATTTTTGGGAAAGTTCGTGTTTGTGCATGTATATGTTTGGGTAAGTGCGAGTTTGTGCATGCATATGTTTGGGTAAGTGTGTGTTTGTGCGCGTATATGTGAGAGTGCGTAATAGAAGTGTTCGGCGCCAAACTTTATATTAAAATGCATGGGTCGTTGACGTGTACAGTAGCGCCATTTATGTTATACCACGCGCGCTTCATCGCAGTGTTCGACGTTGGTCTTTGTTAGGGTTCCTGTATCGCAGCAGTGTTTGGCGTCGCCGTTTATGTTAGGGTTTGTGCATTGTTGAAGTGTTTGGCGTCACCCTATAAGTTAGGGTAGGTGGGTTGTTGAAGTTTTCGGCGTAACCCTCTATATTAAAGTGTCAGTGTCGTTGAAGTGTATGGTATCGCCCTTTATGTTAAACTGCTCGTGCTTCCCCGCAGTGTTTGGTATCACCCTTTATGTTAGGGTGTGCGCATCGTTGAAGTGTATGGTGGCACACTTTATATATTAAAATGCACACGCCGTTGAAGAGTATGGCTGTGTGCTTTATACCTCGCGCACTTCGCCGTAGTGTTTGGTCAAGGTCATGTTTGGGTAAGTGCATATGAGGGCATATATGTTTGGGTAACTGCGTGTTTATGTAAGTATATGTTTGGGTAAGTGCATGTTTATAATCGTACATGTTTGGGTAAGTGCATGTGTGTGTGCATATGTTTGGGTAAGTGCGAGTTTGTGAATGTATATGTTTGGGTAAGTGGGTGTTTGTGTGCATATATGTTTGGGTAAGTGTGTGTTTGTGCATATATATGTTTGGGTAAGAAGTACATGTGTGTGTGCACGTATGTGTTTAGGTAAATGCATGAGTGTGTGTGTGAGTATATGTTTGGGTAAGTGCATGTATGTGCACGTATTTGCTAGGGTAAACTCATCTGTGTGTGTATATATGTTTGGGTAAGTATATGTGTGTGTGCATATATATGTTTGGGTAACTCTTGTGTGCATATATGTTTGGATAAGAGTGTGTTTATTCACATATATGTTTGGGTAAGTGTGTGTTTGCATGCATATATGTTTGAATAAGTGCATGTTTGTGCACGTATATGTTTGGGTAAGTGTGTATTTGTTTATGTATGCGTTTGGGTAAGTGCGTGCTTATGCTTGTATATGTTTGGGTAGGTGCATGTGTGTGCGTGTATATGTTTGGGTAAGTGCGTGTGTGTATGTACATGTTTGGATAAGTGTACATGTGTGCACGTATATATTTGGGTATGTGAATGTTTGTGCACCTATATGTTTGGGTAAGTGCATGTTTGTGCATGTAAATGTTTGGGTAAGTGCATTTATGTGTGCATATATGTTTGGGTAAGTTCGTGTTTGTGCGTGGATAGGTTTTGGTAAGTGAATGTTTGTGCATGTATATGTTTGGGTGAGTGTGTGTTTCTGCGTGTATATGTTAGGGTGCATCGTTGAAGTGTTTGGTGCTACACTTTATATTAAAATGCATTAGTTGTTGAAGTATATGGTAGCACCCTTTATGTTATACCACGCATGCTTCGTCGCAGTGTTCGACGTTGCTCTTTGTTAGGGTGCCTGCATCTCCACAGTTTTTAGCATCGCCCTTTATGTTAGGGTTCGTGCATTGTTTAAGTGTTCGGCATCACCCTTTATGTTAGGGTGCGTGCATTGTTGAAGTGTACTGCTCCATCCTTTATATTAAAATGTCCATGTCGTTGAAGTGTACGGTATCGTTCTTTACATTATACTGCGCGCACTTCGCTGCAGTGTTTGACATCATCCTTTATGTTTGGGTGCATCGTTGAAGTGTTTGGCATCATCCTTTATATTAGTGTGCATGCATCGTTGAAGTGTATGGCGCCACACTTTATATATTAAAATGCCCGCGCCGTTGAAGTGTACGGTAGCACCCTTTATGTTATGCCATGCACGCTTCATCACATTGTTCAGTGTCACCCTTTATGTTAGGGCACATGCATTGTTGATTTGTTCGGCATCAAAATTTATAGTATAATGCATGCATCGTTCAAGTGTACTGTAGTGCAGTTTATGCCTCGCGCACTTCGTCGCACTGTTCGATGTTGCTCTTTGATTGGGTGCATGCGTCGCCACAGTGTTTGGAGTCGCCCTTTATTTTAGGGTGCCACTGAAGTGTTCGGCGTCGGCCTTTGTGTTAGGGTGCATTCATCGTTGAAGTGTCTGGTGCCACCCTTCATATTAAAATGCATGCGTCGTTGAAGTGTACGGTAGCACCCTTTATGTTATGCCTCGCGCGCATCGTCGCAGTGTTTGACGTTTCTTTTTGTTAGTGTGCCTGCATCATTGAATTGTTCGGTAATGTAATGGTGCATTCGTCGTTCAAGTGTTCGGTGTCACCCTTTACGTTATGGTGAGTGCATTGTTGAAGTGTTCAGCATCACACTATATATATATTGAAATGCACGCGACTTTGAAGTGTGCGGAGGTGTATTTTATACCTCGCGAGCTTCGCTGTAGTGTTTGGCATCATCCTTTATGTTAGGCTGTGCGTTGAAGTGTTCGGCGTCACCCATTATATTTAAATGTCCGCCTCGTTGAAGTGTACGGTAGCGCCCTTCATGTTATACCGCGGGCTTCGCCGTAGTGTTTGACATTGCCTTTTATATTAGTGTGCGTGCGTCGTTGAAGTTTTCGGCATCACCCTTTATATATATTAAAATGCACGCGCTGTTGAAGTGTACGGTGGTGCGTATTATGCCTCGCGCGCTTCGCCACAGTGTTTGGCATCATCCTTTATGTAAGGGTGCATGCATCGTTGAAGTGTTCGGCATCACCTTTTATATTAAAATGTCCCGCATCGTTGAAGTGTATGGTGGCGCCCTTTATGTTATACCACACGAACTTCGCTGCAATGTTTGGCATCACCCTTTATGTTAGGGTGCGTGCATCTGGCGTCGATGCCTATGTTATGAATTTGACGTGTACATCTTAAACAGTTCAGGAATTATGGTCAACTATGCTTATAAAATCGCATAGGGCTTAAATGGCCATTTGTTAATTTTCCTTGTTGGTGTCGACACCTATTTTATGAATTTGGCAGGTACATCATAAACGGTTCGCGAATTATGGTCAACTATGCTTATAAGTTCGCATAGGTCTTAAATGACTATTTGTTAAATTTTCTTTGTATGTGTCGATGTCTATGTTATGAATTTGACGAGTACATCTTAAACGGTTCGGGAATTACGGCCAACTATGCTTATAAGTTCACATAGGACTTAAATTACTATTTGTTCATTTTTCTTGTCTGCGTCGATGCCTATGTTATGATTTTGACGAGTACATCTTAAACGGTTGCCAACTATGCTTATAAGTTCGCATAGGGCTTAAATGTATATTTGTAGTTTACATCGTATTTGGGAAGACTCTGCGATAACCCTCCCAGCTTGAAATGCAAGGGGGTGAAGTTGAACATGTCCTCTATCCGCTGCACCACCACGGCACCTGTGAATGCAAGGACATGAAGTATGGTAGGGGTCGACTATGAGAAGTCTCCTCAGCTCCTCATCTCCTCATTGCCCAAAAATGAGTAATTTAGCCACATTGTGGGATCATTTAAACAAATAATATTTTTAGGGAAATTAGGGAAATTTCGAGGGGGAAAAAGGGTTATTTCGAGGGAAAAACGGGAAAAATTGGCGGCTCCCCGATTCCTGCCAGGCGCCATGTGCAATAGAATCCCCTTTTTAGGCTACTGCTGGCGGATCCTTCGATGAATTTCCATACTAATCTGTAGTGGGTTTTATACAGTACTCTCAACGTTAGAACATACAGTAACCTACACAAATATTAACTTTATTGTGCTGCCAGAAAATGCGCACATAGCCGGCGTGATTTTTATTTTTATTTTAGGACTCGCATAAATTTTCTGGGCGATGTTATCGATTGCATCGTTTATTTGCAGTTTTTTCAACACAAATGCATATATAAGATAAATTATAACCACGAAGGTTATGTTTGTAAAAAATGTAATGCGAATATTCATGAAAATACACGTCGCATGAACAAAAAGTGAAGGCGACAAAGACGAGAAGGGCTGTGTGCTACCAGTGTTAGAATTAAAATATGCAAACCAAACACGTCTTTCTACAACAGTTAAAGAGAAAGTGCTTTATCAATGCATATTTGTGAAATTTGCAGGTACAGTCTATTCACCTTTTCCTCACACTTTCTGAACCAAAGCTTGGAAAAATCACCCCATAGATGATGTGTTTGGTTGTCTCCTAACTATGCCATGTGTCAGAAGCGTTTTATTCTTGTATCAAAATTAAAGTATCTCATTTTGGTTAAAATGAACTTTTACTTACATTTCATCTAAAAATTATGTTTAATTTATAATCAATTTAAACAAAAACAGTAAGAATATAAGTGTGTTGGTAATGCCTAGTAATAATAAATAGTTCTTATGCGGAATATTATTACACTGAGTGCGCACGAATGCGGTTTATTTAATGCCGAAGCTATACGACCGAAGAACGTTGTCGACTTCGGGTTTCTTCGGTAAGGATTAGTCTTCCTAATTCGAGTTAAAGGGCCTTGCGTCCTGTCCATAGCAGACCTTAGTGGGAGGCGAGTGGTCTGACTACTACACCACCGCGGCACCTGTATTTGAAGGCAAAAGTGCGGAAGTGTGACCTGGGCTTAATGGTATTGCCCACCGGCTGGCAGCTGCAAAATTGTAATAGAAAATCCCATGTTAAGGAAATTTCGCCTCGGTACATTAATTTTAAAGATCGGCATTTCAAGCAAAATGTATTTTTTTCTCATTTTTTAGGGGAAGATCCCTACGAGCGTACATTTTCAATATATATGTATATATGCAGTATGTGCTTTTGAAAAACCCATATTTTAAAAATTCCTTACACACAGGCTATACACGTTATAGAAACATCTCCGCTGTATGGATCGTCTCCTACACACTTCGTCAAGAATACATTTCGTTTAAAATGCCTATCTTTGAAATTAAAGCACTGAGGCGAAATTTCCTTAATATGGGATTTCCTATTTAAAGTGATTGAAAGGATTTGGGCGGCTCTTAACAGCGAGGTCTTGAGCGCCTATGAGGGTGATTGAGGTGAGTATCGAGCAGTGCCGGAATGAAGGGGCGGGAGAAACGGGAGGTCCCCGAGAAAACCCACCGAACAGCGGCATTGTCCGGCCACGATTCCTACATGCAAAAATCCGGGAGTGACCCGACTGGGTATTGAACCCGTTTCGCCTTAGTAGGAGACGAGCAGGCTAACCGCTGAGCCACCGCGGTCCCTCCTATTTAAAAACGCAGCTGCCAACCGGTAGGCAGTGAGTGCCCTTAACAAACGCACCGCAGTGACGTCAGCGGAGGTAATGACATTCAGGGGCAGACTGCAGGGAGCTTCCTGCACTCCAGATGCGAGCTAACCTCATCAACTCGAGTGACCGCCAGGATCGATACATGACCTCGGGGCAGCGCTCCGCAGGTACAGGTAAATTCACCGTATTCAGGAATTCACCAATGCATCGGGGTCGCGGTGGTGAAGTGGTCAGACCACTCGCCTCCCATATAGGCGAACCTGGTTCCATTCCCGGCGGGGTCATCTCAGAATTTTCGCATGTGGGATTCGTGTCGGACGATGCCGCTGGTAGGCGGGCATTCTCGGTGATCTCCCGTTTCCCCCACCCTTGCATTCCAGCGCTGCTCCAAATTCACATCACTTCACCCTCTTCCGCTCTTAAGACCTTGATGTTAAGAGCAGCCATAATTTCTCCACTCCACTTCACCAGTGCATCCTCCGATGTACGCTGGACGTTCGGAAAACTAATGTTTCGGTTGAGTCCGGTTAAACAGATTGATGCTGGGATCACAATAGCGCGACAGGTGCGATGCGCAGAACCCGACGCGACAACAAAAATTCACGTTAATGTGAACACTAGATTTTACCGCCTCGCGATCAATATTTTTAAATATTATAAAAAAATAGTTTCTTCCCACTACATACTAACCTCTTTTACGACGGTCATTAATGTTTCCATTGTTTTCTTGTTTTGCTACTCTTTCAAAAATTTCTTTCCGTGCCTACTAGTACACTGGGCGAGAAAATATGGCTGTAATTAGATCTAGGTATAAAAAGCGTTGCTTTGCTTAACAGCGCATGTAAAACTTTATCGCCGAAAATATGGCGGGTTAAGACAGATTTACAGACCGGTCACGCACGCGACGAAAATAAATTAGAAATATTATCTGTTCTGAAATCTTGTCGCGGGGGCGATTTCTGTCGCGTTGAAGTCGCAGACGTCTCAATGCTGATTGGCTGGAAAATTATTTTATTCGCGTCGCGCCCATTGCGTCGCGACTGTCGCGGTATTGTGATCCCAGCACGAACCATCAGTTCAACCGGCCTGGAAGTTCGGTACGTCTGGTGTATATGTATGTACTGGAATCTCAACCGATGAATTTTCCCACGCTTCCTCTTTATATTAGAGCAGGGGTCGTACACGCAAGACTCCGCGGGGTTATTCTGCGCGGGTGAATCTCGAGATGTGTGCGTGAAGACGTCAGAGTAGCCTGCAGAACCAGAATCCAAGGTCGACGTGACCTGCAGTGGCTGGAACCGCGTGTTCTGCATGCTCTTCCTTGCAGCTATGTCAAGGGAAAAAGTGGGAGAAATGAGCATGAACGGGGAAACACCAATCGAGAACGACCAGGAAGAACCCACAAAAGAAGTTTAATAAAAGCAATGACAAATAGCGAAAAATGCCACCCCCTAATATTCGAAAAAAATATTTAAATCGTTTAACGTACCTGCTACCTAATAATCTAAGGCCTTCGGAATTTTGAGCAAGCCTACAGAGTCCTGTTGGTTTAGCTCAAGTCTTTGAGGAGATATAGCAGTTTGAAATGAGACCCTGTATGGTTTATGCAAGAGTGAATTGCCAAGCCAGAGTTTGCATAATGTGTGTTGTTTACATACAAAGCGTATTTTACGAGATATGGCTATTTCAATACCCACAACAGCCACGTGTGGGCAGAATAAAATCCACATGCATTGGTCGCACATACCACCTGCAACAACAGTTTGGTGTGAACGTGTCAGATGGCATCGTCCACGAACAAGTTATTGGACCCTTTATCCTTCTAGGTCGTTCAGACGGCCAGGCGTATCACAATTTTCTGGCAAACAAGCTACCCACTGCTGCTAGAAGACATGCAGCTGAGCGCATGAGTCAACATGTAGTTTCACCATGATGGCGCCCCGCCGCATTTCAACCGTCGTGTTCGCCAACAACTCACAGACACATTTGGTGTAACGTGGATTGGGAGAGGCAGCCCTGTGCCATGGCCACCACGGTCACCCGACCTCGCGCCAGACGATTTCTTCTCGTGGGACCATATCAAGAGTTGTGTCTACTCTACGCCTGTGGAGAACCGCGACATTCTCGTAGGACGAGTGTATGCGGCATGCAACACGGTTCAAACCACTCCTGTCATCTTCGAGAATGTCCGCCAGGCAATGCATCGGCGTTGCAACAGCTGTAATAAAGCGGAAGGCCACCATTTTGAGCACCTGATTTAGGTTAACGTACGGCAATGTATAACAGGTAGTCAATAGAGTATACTACGACTTACAAATGTCTACCTATTTACCACTGTTACCTAGGAGTTAGGCAGCCGGTGTATGTTGTGTGCAACGCTAAAACATACTAGGCGTTAGAGTGTGTTGTACAAAGACGCCTAGCGTCTAAACGGGGTGTCTCCGGACATCCGTTCTCTGACAAATGTTGTTCCTCATGACATTACCTGTCACCCCTCCAAGTTTGTTGCAGTGTTCCTGTATACTTCACAATATTGGATGGTGTCTAGAACATGCCATGACATTCAATTTGTTTTCCATGGTGGCCATTTTGCCAGTCAGTAAATTTAAAATTTATTTAAAAAAATTAAATTCTTGGCAACCATATTGGATGATGTCTAGAACATGCAATGACATTCAAACACATGGCTGCCATTTTGCCAGCCAGTAAATTAAAAAAATATTAAAAAATTTATTTTAACCTTTTTTTAAATTTTTAGCAGCTATATTGGATGGTGCCACCCCTGTCTCTTCATCGTGACCTCCCTCTGTAGAGTTGGGTGGTAAATCATGCGAGGCTGCGCACATTGAAGTGTTTTTAAAAAAGTACTTGATTAGCAGCATAATTATTCATATGTAAAATGAATTGAAAGTATCAATACCTCCAAAATAATGTGTGTAGTATGCATATATATAACTTGTCATATAAAAGTGTTAGTTTCTCTCCCATCCGCCGTAAGATCTATATTTTCTTAGGCGTTGAAGAGGATGATGAAACATCCAAATTAAACACTTGCTATTATCTCAGGCCAGGTATTCAATTGAACTCAACACACAGTAAATAAGTATTTAAGAAAAAAAGGATTTTATTAATACAAATAAATAAAAAGCATAACATAGGGTTATTTACGTATTTTATTAAACGCAATACGTACACACACACACACACATTGTATTTCGCAGTAAGCAATCTGATTTTAATGCAGGTTTTTTTGGAACATATGATATACCTACATTTAACTATAAAGTATATGAAACTCATACATTTTATGCTGATTTAATATCTGTCATACATACAAAAGTGAATATTAAAAAAAAAAAATTGAAGGTTAATAAACTTGGCACATAAATACGTGAAACGAACTTACAATCACATTTCAGCAGTAAAAAAAAACTTTTTTCTAATGAACCTCGTCACGAGTCACATTTCATTAACTACAGTAAAAAACGTGACGTATAATGAACACACAATTTTCTAACGAACCTCGTTGCGCGTCACACCTGTCTTTCTCTTCAAATTCACCATTTCGATGACTTTGTGAAGCAGCCGGGATAGGTGTATGTCGATCGCAGTCTTCGGGTGGTCCGTATTGACAAACACTTGCACGCTTTGCTGTTGGTGCTTCCAAATGCCCCTACTCGACATTTGTATAGACGGCCGCCGCTCCGCAAAGAAATGAACGAAGCGTAATCTGTAATATTGCCAGACGTGCAGCTTGCTTCATTGAGTGAGTTTGGAAATGCCTGTTTGAAATCATACGTTGAGCAACTCACTTGATCGCCGACTACGGATGAGGACCCATTCGCTGCAGTGAAGTTCTTGGCATCGGCGCACGAGGTGTAGGAGGGTAGCACAGTGGCGGATTTACCAGCAGGCTGAGTAGGCTGGAGCCTAGGGCGGCAGATTTTAGGGGCGGCAAATTTGGGGCCAAATTTTGATAATTTTTTTCTACAATTTGCGTAGTCGCGTTTGGTTGCGGCGCGGGAACGAGTGACATGACTAAGTGTGGCTAAGTGTGTCTGGCCGAACTGACTGCACGAGCGCAGGAGCCGAAGCGGGGTCGTGCTGTTGTAGGCATACGCCGCGTGGTGGCTTTGAGTTCCAGAGAGATAGATATAGAGCGGCGGCCGGCGCTGGAAGTAGTGTTGAAAGACCAAGAACTTCAACAACTCACACTGACACAATACAATCTGGAAAAGATGAAACGGATTTGAACTCTGCGGCCCAACAACAACAGTCATCTGTTGAACCATCTACTTTTGAAAAAAAAGGATATTTATGTTTTTGACGTAGAGGCGGTAGAGGAATCATCAATAAGTATAATAATTGAAGATGCGTATCAGAATCAGACGTTAAGTAATGACCAAGTGCAAACAACAGTAAATCTAAACAAAGATCCAGCTTTATGGGAAATCAACGATACCTTAAGGGAGATTATCGCAAGGTACGGCTTCGATCAAAACAAGTCTTGTGACTTCTCTAAAAGTGAAAAAATATATGCTGATTAGCGTCGTTTCTTGCCATTGAGTATCTTCCAAAGAAAAGTGAATAATAATGAAGTGAATTACTCAAATTGGCTGGTTTATTCTGAAAGTAAAATATCTGTACATTGCGGGCCCTGTTTGGCATTCGGTCCATTGGAGAATAAGACTCAGTTTGAGAACGAAGGATTTAATGACTGGAAAAATGCAGAACACCGAGTAGCTCAGCATGAAAACTCTGCGCGTCATAAATCTAGTATCCTTAGTTTGAAAGTTAGAAGTGAGATTGATGGCCGACTCGATAATTTACTGCATGTCCAGATTGATGAAGAAATTACTTATTGGAGAAACGTTCTGAAGAGGGTTGTTGCCGTAGTGAAGCGACTGTGTTCAAGAGGCCTCGCTTTCAGAGGAAAAAATGAAAAGTTCGGTGATCCGCATAACGGAAATTATTGTATGATTTTGGAACTGTTAGCTGAATTCGATCCTTTTTTAGCCAGTCATATTGAACGATTTGGGAATCAAGGATCTGGAAGTACCAGTTACTTATCAAAGACCGTTTGCGATGAGTTTATTCTCTTGATGGGTCATAAAGTCTTAAAACACATTGGAGACGAGATAAGAAGGGCGAAATATTTTTCCTTAATCATCGATTCAACACCAGATATAGCACATGTGGACCAACTTACCCTCGTCATTAGATACGTTTTGGAAACAGGCGAACCGTGTGAAAGATTTCTCAAGTTTTTGCCCTCAGTGGGACATAAAGCTGAAGAAATGTTTTCTGCCATTATTTCGGAACTCAAAACACTGGGCATAAATATTGAAGACTGTCGTGGACAATCATATGATAATGCCGCGAACATGTCTGGTGTGTACAATGGCTTACAGGCTCAAATTCAAAGCCAAGCACCTTTTGCTTTTTTCGTTCCTTGCTCTGCCCACTCTTTAAATTTAGTGGCAACTGCGGCTGCTGAATCTTGCACAGAAGCTTGTCGCTTCTTCATGTTGCTTCAAGAAATCTACGTTTTTTTTTTTAAGTTCGTCACAGCGCTGGCAAAAATTAATGACTGAAATCGGGAAAGGGAAAACGCTAAAGAGAGTAAATCTGACACGTTGGTCAGCTAGAGAGGACGCATGTAGAAGTTTGAGAGATTGTTGGCACGAAGTCCTTAAAACTTTGGAATCAATCAAGGATGATTGTACCGAAAAGCCTGTAACGCGAAACGAAGCGACGGGAATACTTTTGAATTTAGAAAAACTGGAAACGGCGGTAATGGTTGTTGTGTGGAATGTTTTTTTGGAAAGAATAAACAAAGTGAATGTTCAAATTCAGGCTTCTACCGTAGATTTGATCACTGTTGCCGATCTTTACGAATCTCTTTGCAAGTTTTTCGTAGCTGAACGAGAAAATTTTAAGTATTTCGAACAAAAGGCGATGGAATTAAGCGTGTCGAAGCAGTATACAAAAGACATGGGAAAAAGACAACCGAAAAGGAAAAAAAATTATGATGAAACACCCGATGAAGAAATGAGAATGACTGCGAGTGATACTTTCAGGGTTAACACATTTCTCGTCCTCATTGATAGACTCGTATCCGAATTAGAAAAACGGCAGGAGGCCTACAACAGGTTCAATGAAAAGTTTTCATTTCTGACCAAAATGAGTGAATTGTCATCATCAACCCTTACGGAAAAAGCCCTTTTCTTGGAAGAAATGTATCCTAATGATTTAGAGACTGACTTAGTTCAAGAATGCATACATTTTCAATGCCACCTTTCTTCTGAAAGAATTTTGGTAAAACCAGATTCTGGATCATTGAAAAGTCTATCTTCGTTCCTGCGAAAACAGAATTTGCAAAACGTTTATCCAAACTTGGATATAGCAGTTCGCATGGCTCTATGTACACCAGCGACAAATTGTTCGGGTGAGAGAAGCTTTTCTTGCTTAAAACGGGTGAAAAATTATCTAAGATCTACCTTAAGCCAAGAAAAGCTAAACGCCTTAGCTCTTTTGTGCATAGAGTCAGAACTAATGAACAAGATTTCATACGACGATATAATTGATGATTTTGCCAATAGAAAATCGCGCAAAAAGGTATTGTAAAACTTTCATAACTTAATTAATTGAATTTCATCGACATCATCAGCCGGATTGTTACCAGATAATTGAATATATTGTTTTTAAACTGTAAGTAAGCGCAATAAAAATTATTTAATTACGTTTACCGAATGTACATTATTGTGTAAGTAGTATTGAGGCATACCTTACCCCGCCTTATTAGTAGTACATGATTGAGCTTTTATTAGCTCAGAAATATACCCAAAAACTATTTCTTGTGCAATCTTAACTAAATCGTTGGGTTGTAAAAATAATCTAGAAACTGACACATCGATCCCCTAGTTCACAATCATACTAATTACGGGAAAAAGGTGGTGTAATTAGGACGATAGTGCACAAATCATAAAGTTACAATTTCATTGACAAAAAAATTGTAATTAATATGATTGTGAACTAGGGTATCCAATTGTAGAGGTCGGTAGGGGCGGCAAAATTTTAATAGCCTACTGGCGGCAAATGTGTAAATCCGCCACTGGGGTAGCAGCTTCTCCGCAGCTGCGTCGCCGTTGATGACAGTAGACGCTTCATCCAGATGAACAAAGTTGACTTTGACACATTCCTCGAAGTAGCATACCAACCGCTCTTTAGTAGAAGTAAGGGGTAATATTGCGGACGAAAGCTTGCCAAGACCAGCATCCAATTCCCCCAAGTCAATTTTTTTTTATGTTTGCATAATATACTTATGCAGAAAAGAAACAATGTCTGTAATGTCCTCTCGCACGGCTATCGTTGTGTGAACACGTGTCGTCAGTAGGTCTAGACACTCCCACGGGCCAATAGCTAGTACCGCACATGTAGGCGAAATAATGCTGAAAACTGTAAAATAACAGCATTCTTAATTGCAATCTTCTTGGCCGCCTTAGCAGGGGAAGGCGAACGTGCACGTTTAGTAGCCGGAGATGTAGGCGGTGGTGGAGTAATGATCACCTCAACATCAGACATATCGTCGCCGGTAGACATAACGTGCAAAATAGTATCCAACAGTCACAGTTCGAATAGCGTCTTCCCGATAATGCAAAATTAATTCTAGACAATGCGAGTGGCGTATATATATGCGCCTGCAATCTACACACAAATTACGGTGGCGTCCCCTCTGGGAACAAAACGTAACAAATGGTAGAAAGTAATTTGAGCGCAATTATAGGAGGGCAGCCATTAGGTACCTTCTCACACTACAAAGGCGGTCAGGCACCGTTAAAAACGAATTATGATGGATGTGTCTGCGCATTCTCACGCCGCGAAGACGGTCAGACGCCTTGGCGACTGAGTCATCACCGCACAGCAAATTGATTTCAATTACGGCAATTTACGTGATGCTGCCACAAAAACCTGCAGCTGCGACGTCTGAGTCATTGCTACACTGCAAATTGATTTAAATTACGAGTCGCCGCGCTCCCCAATTACACAGCTCATGTGTGCGGACAGTGGTATTTAAGAACATCGTTAAAGACGAATTATGTCGCCTGAGTCATCAGCGCGTTCTCACGCCGCGAAGGCAGTCAGACGCCGAGACGTTTGAGTCATCGCTGCACGACAAATTGATTTCAATTATGGCAATTTACGTGATTCCGCCACATAAAAACCTGCAGCCGCGATGTATGAGTCATCGCTGCGCGTTCTCATGCCACAAAGGCGGTCAGGTATCTTGGTACCTGAGTCATCGCTGCGCGGCTAATGGATTTCAATTACGGTAATTTACAGGTTGCTGCACTCCCCAATGACACAACCTGCAGGCTGTCATCGCTGCATGGCAAATTGATTTAAATTACGCTAATTTATGCGACGCCTCCACAAAAACCTGCAGCTGCGCTCCGATAGTCTTCGTAGGTGCAGACCAGAGACATTTAAGAAAATCTGCAAACCGGGGGCGAACGTCGTGCGACCCCCTCAGAAAGCATTAAAACAAATTAAGGCCAAATGCTGGGGTGACAGATTGATATTAATTACCTCATCATTTCTACTTGCACGTGCGGCAAAGCCAGNAACAAATTAAGGCCAAATGCTGGGGTGACAGATTGATATTAATTACCTCATCATTTCTACTTGCACGTGCGGCAAAGCCAGTCAGACACTGGTAAACGAATTAGGGTGAAAGAGCAATCCCTGTACATTCAAAAAAGCAGTACATCACAGACCTATCATACTTTCGCCAAAAAATTATAACATAAATAATTTATATTTACAGATTTGCGTAGCAGTATAATGGAAGTTGTCACACAGGAAACTAGGCTGCCGGTACGTATTAGTAACATTGACAAGGCAGTGGAAAATGGCATATTTAAATCGAGGCACGGAAAATTATTGCCGGGAACAGTTCGCACAATATTATGTGGTCGTTCAAATTCTGGGAAGACTTGCACCCTCGTGAGTTTGTTAGAAGAAGAAAATGGTCTTCGGTTTAAAAACGTGTAGGGGAGACCGGGTCAAGATGAAGAGCGGGGCAAGATGACGAATGTCTTATTTGTTCAGTTTTCCACTAGGTGACAACATCAACCAGACACTACTGGCTCTTCTGTCAGCCGTTCGTTAAAAAATAGTATAGAGACGCTGAAATCGCCATTTTTGTGTTAGTTGTGAAGCTTTGATTGTTTACCGCTGCCACGATATAACTTTGATGCATGCGTAAATAAGCTCTGCTACAGATACAGGTAAGATATTTTGTTTCTCTTTAATATTTATGAGTAACTTAGTTTAAATACTACCTATTACCATGAATAAATGTCAATAAATCGCCTTCCTTCATGGCAATGAAAACGAATATTTTTAAACAGGCAGTCCGGGGCAAGATGAAGGGGGCACGATGACGAGCTCGTCATCTTGCCCCGTGTTTCGGAATTTATTAAACTAACTATGATTATGATGCCGGAGCTGTTGTGTTGGCTTAATTAAGTATTAGTTAACAATATACCAATACACTAAATTAATAAATGTTTTATTTAATTAGTTTAAAGGCATATTTTTTATAGTTAATTAATACTTAATTATAATTGTTTATTAATGATATATATAATTATATTTCAGATATGGTTAGACACTATGAGAAGAAATCCTCAAGAGGAGCATGGAGCAAAGAATCTATGGCCTCTGCTCTAGAAAATGTTAAAGAAGGACGTATGAGCTGCTTGGTAGCTGCAAATGCGTTTAACGTACCTGAAGCTACACTTCGTCGCCGCTTGAAAAAAAATGAAAATGTAAGGATAAATAATATAAATTTTAATAGGCTTTAAGAAAAATATTAATTTGAACCTAGTAATTAATTGACCTAATCTCTTGTTTTAAATCCTGTTATTAAATCTGTATTCAAATCTGTAAAATCTGAGTCCTGAAACTTTTTTCACTAGAATGCTAATTTTTATTTCAGGAGATGCCGGTTCATGGAGGGAGATTTAGAGAAGTCTTCAGTGCTGCACAGCAAGAAGATTTAAAATCCTACTTCACAGCAATGGACAAAATGTTATTTGGCTTAACAAAGAAACAGTGTAGAAGACTGGTTTTTGACTTTGCTGAGGAATGTGGTATTTCGCATCCGTTCAACAAAGATACAAAGATGGCGGGAGAAGATTGGCTGGCTAATTTTATGAAGAAACATAAATTTAGTGTACGCAAACCAGAAGCAACATCGATTGCCAGAGCAATGGGTTTCAATAAATCAAGTGTAGACAGGTTTTTCAACATTTTAAGGGAGCAACGGGAAAAATATAAATTCCCTGCTTCTTCAATCTACAATGCAGATGAGTCAGGTCTGTCTACTGTGCCTAATAAGCTACCCATGGTTGTCAGTCCTACAGGATCTAGAAGGGTTTCTAAATTGTTTCAGCAGAGAGAGGAAGGAATGTAACAATAATTAGTTGCATTAGCGCTACTAGCTTTTACCTGCCACCTTTTCTGATTTTTGCCAGAAAACGAATGCTTCCTGAACTTTTAGAAAGAGCCCCACCAGGAACTGTAGGCCACAGTAGTGATAACGGCTGGAGCAATGAGGGCACCTTTTCCTCTTTTTTGAAGCACTTTTATCTTTACGTGAAACCAAGCAAAGAATCCCCTGCTCGGTTGATTATTGACAATCACAAAACTCAGGTAACTTTGGAGGCTATCTTATATTGCAGAGAGAAAAACATCATCATGGTTGGGTTGCCGCCCCACACTTCACATCGTCTCCAGCCCCTTGATGTGTCATTTTTTGACCCATTAAAAACCTACTATAGCCAAGCATGTGACAACTTTATGGTCACTCATCCAGGACAAGCTATCACAGACAAAAATATTGGTGAGCTTTTAAGCACCGCTTACTTCAAAGCAGCTACAGTTGGAAATGCCGTTAATGGGTTTAAAGAATGTGGGATCGAGCCTTATTATCCTCTTGTGTTTAGCGAACATGACTTTGCTGCTGCAAAAACTACTGACCATGATGTTGTTGGCGATGAAACTGAGAATAATAGTTCTCAGACCCTGGTAGTAGAAAACCAACATATAAACCCTCCAGAAGAACTAGAACTAATGGCAAATGCTGATTCAGATGCACCAAAGAAGCCTGTTAGTGTTTTTGATTTCAAACCATTGCCTAAAGCAAAACAATGTGAGAAAAAAAGAAAAAGCAAAAAACTGAGCTCAAGCATTCTTACAAGCACACCCGTCAAAGAAATTTTAGAACAAAGGGAAAAGCAGAAGGAAGAACAGGAACGTTAAAAAAAACAGAGAAAAGAAACTCTTGAAGCTAAAAACCGAGTAAAAAAACTCAAACTAAGTTCCTGTAGGCCTAAGTCTATAAAATCCAGGCCAAACAGTACAGTTGCATCAACTTCAAAGGATGGTGTTATAAGATGGCCTGCTTGTGAAGAGGAATATTGTGACCCTCCAACAGAAGAATGGATCCAGTGCTGTAAATGCCAACAGTGGTGGCATGAGGAATTTTCCAATTATGAAAATGGCATTTTTATTTGTGACTTATGTTAGCTGCACAACTAAACACTTCAGCATTACGTTACAATGCAATATGCTTAGTTTGATACTTCGTAAGATGTAAAAACACAGTTATCATTTGTAACATGTAACATATTCAAAAGATAAAATATGTTCAACCTTTTTCAGTGTTGTCATCTTGCCCCAAGGCCAAAGTCATCTTGCCCCAGTATTGGGGCAAGATGACAATTTGATAAGGTTCTGAAAAAATATAATTGTCCTTTATTTATTTTATTTGAAAAATTAAATGGTAATATATTTAATACCGCAAAGGACTACTCTAACAGTTCATGTAAAATTAATTTTATTATCCTTAAAAATAAATTAATAAACAACAAAAATTGTTAACATAGTCATCTTGCCCCGGTCTCCCCTACCTTTATTCGAAATCACTCCACCAGCCAAAGTCTAGCAAAAATTCTGTAAGGTGTTGCGGGAATGCAGTATTTCCCCTTTAGCGAAAATGAATCAGTTATAAAGCCAAGCGAAGTATTGCCGAACTCTGTGTTTATTTTTGCCGATGTGGCATGCGAAAAACAAACAAATATCCAGCTATATTTCAGTATGGGGCGGCATATGGCCGTAGATGTCGTATATCTGTGTCAAACATACTCGCGTATGCCGAAGCAGCTTTTACGTGACAATGCCAATTTCCTGGCCATATTTCATATGGACGACATGAATTTACGTCACATATACTCAGATCATGTAAATAGTTATATGGTATTTGACAGATTTAAAGAAATGTGTGGGCATTGCTGGAGAGATGTGAACGGTTTCCTAGTCATTGCGAAAGATTTTCCAATTGTTAAAGGGGGTACTGCAAAGCATTCGATCAGTTTATTATTAGCCATAAGTGAAGTATGAGTTACTCCGTATCCAAATTTGGGCATAGCGGCCTGAAATGCACACCGGAAAGCTGTATAATGTCCACCAACGATGGGAATTACAGTTTCGGTGGGAAGCGAGCCAAGGACCTTGGCATTCCCAGGCATGATGCAGATGCTGTTAACGTATCCTTTGTGCGAAGTGTTACATCTGATGCGCTGCGACCGGTGCTAGCACTGCAAACAAGTATTGAGATGCCAAATTAATGCTGTAGAGACAGCACTGGGCAGTATGGGAGAGCAAATAGCTATCAGAGAACACACAGGTATGTCGCGCGAATTAGGCGCATTGTCCGGCGACATTAAGAAATTGTCTGTGCTGGGCGGGAAACTCACCACGGTGGAAAACAGACTTTACAATACTAATATATTGATCGCGAACATGGATGTCCGCCTCGGATCATTAATTGAAAATGTATCACACATCACGGACGTTACTAGCGGAGACGTACTCGAAGCAGTGGAAGGCAGGCTGCCTGGTAACACGAACGTACTCTCTACCAAAATGGAGGCCCAGCTACACAAAATATCCGAAGACGTGTTGAAACTAAGCATGTTAGAAGGTAGGATATCTGCTGTGGAGAATAAAATCGCTAATATGGGAGAGCAGATCGGTGTTGGAGTGCTAGCAGGCCTCACAGCGTTGGTAGGCACTTACCTCAAGTCTGAGATCAACCCAAAAAAAATTGAATCGAATTTAGTAGCCAACACAAATGCACTCTTTACCAAACTGGATGCAGAGCTTGACAAAGTAACCTATAAAGTATAGAAAATCGATGCAGTAGGCGGCGCGGTGTCATCCATGGAGAAAATATTACCGATGTGGGGGGTTAAGTGGACGGCCGCAGCGCTAAACTCGCCAGCCACATTAAAGACAAGACTGTGCTGGACACATTAACCACTAAGGTACAATCGAACCTCAGCGCTGTTAGTACCTTGGTTGTTACAGTGACGAAACATTTTCAGACTTTATCAAATAACATGCGAAGCATAGTGGTAAGTAAACTGCCCACAGTGGATGAACAACTTACCGATATAGGTTACTGCGTCGATTACAGATCACTTACAACACTCGCATCAACATTGAATGATAATTTACGCATAGCGAACGAGAGTGCTGCCAAGCTGGCTGCTATGAACGCCAAGCTCACTTCAGTTCAAACAGCCCTCGAACAAACTGTGGGTAAGGGGTTTGCAAATATCTCCACGAAACTTGCTGAACAAGTAAATACGCTCGGCAAAAGTGTGGCTGTGCTGCATATGCAGCAGGGGAACGTAGTTGGCTTGGAGACTAAACTTAGCGCTATATTTGAGGGAATGACCAATAAACAAGTTACGAGTATTCTTGAAGAACTAGACAGCCGTAACCGTAGTTTGATTAGTGGCATGTCGGATATTGAGGAACTAATACGGCACAGAATTATCCGCAATTTAAATTATATTCGTACAGACGATGAGAAATAGCAGCATTGCCCGCACATACGTACTGCAATTCTAAAACAACTCAATACTCTCGAAGATAAAATTGTCAATGCAATTGCATGTATGGCAATTATTTAATATAAAGTCCACGCATTACACTAATAATGTCAGTATTATTTCTGCAGCAGCCGAGGACTTGACTCACGTCATCGCAAGAGTGCTAGTGAAGTATTTGCAAGCTAAGCGAGCACGTTTCGAACAGGATGCAGTATTGGAACATGCATTTCAGCCAATCACATCTCGACTGGACACGCTAAATAATAAAACAGCTATTCTCCCTGACATGAAGACTGAACCCGAATTAAAGCCAATTACAGACAAAGTTTCGTTGGATGAATCAAAACCTAAAAAAATAGCCAGTTCTCGCTTGGGTACTGTTCGTTATTACCTTACATCATACACACAGCGTTTTATTGATAGCATTAATGGTTTTTACAGCAGGAATAAAAAATCGTTTCTGGGAAATAAACAGATATTTTTCCTACCCGATGATTATGTACAGATCGAAAACGAAATTATTCATGCTTCTCCCCCGGCTTGTACG
This sequence comes from Clitarchus hookeri, assembly GCA_002778355.1. NCBI lineage: Eukaryota > Metazoa > Arthropoda > Insecta > Phasmatodea > Phasmatidae > Clitarchus > Clitarchus hookeri. The sequence goes on from NQII01000209.1 coordinate 468,331, forward strand.
AACTATTATTTAAGCGCAGACCAGGCGAATTCTCGCGTGAAGTGCTTAATCAATATAAAAAAATACTGTATATTACTAGCGCGCACTCGCTCGGAACTGAAACAGTCAGTCCGCATTTGTTTACTGGGATGATGTAAATGAATTGGTCGACCACAAACAGCTTCTCTTCGCATCCCAGCAGGCAGGAAATAATTCACACACCAATGAGATCATAAATATTGTAGAAGAACTGCGTGAAGGGGGTTACATATACTGAAATAATAATATCTCGTGCAGAAATTGCAGCTGAAATACACAAACAAACGCAGAAAAATTTTAGTAGAAGGCAAGTACAACTGTTTGGAATTCGTGACCTGTATCAGGCAGATTTGGTTGAAATGATACCTTATGATTTTGTAAATAAAGGTTTCCGGTACATGTTAACAGTTATTGACTGTTACAGTAACTTCGCGTGGACCGTTCCCGTCAGACGGAAAATGGGAAAAGATGTAGCCAAGGCTATGACTATTGTGTGGGCCGATAAGGGTCACCGAAAAATTTACAAATTGATTTAGATAAGGAATTCTATAATAAACCATTCCAAGCACTGATACAACAGAAAAATATTAATAACTACAGTACATTTAATGATACAAAAGCTTCAATTGTCGAGCGATTCAATAGAACTCTGAAAAATCATATGTGGCACAAATTTTCAGCACGAGCAAGTTATACCTGGCAGGATATTCTACCCCAATTAATAAATAATTACAACACTAGGAAACATAGAACAATTCGTATGCATCCTGTGGATGTAAAAGACAATTCGCTGATATCAACAGTGTTTAGGAATATAAAATATCTAGATTCAAGTACGCAGAAAGCTAAAGTAGGCGATTATGTGCGCATTTCAAATCTTAAAAATGTTTTCTCTAAAAACTACTATCCGAATTGGACTCTGGAAATATTCTGTATTGCAAATATCCGGCATTACAAGCCGCGAACATATGTACTCGAAGATTTAAATGGTGAGCAGATAAAAGGTTATTTTTACGAGCAGGAAATCATGCGTACTAAATATCCACACACTTATTTAGTCGAGAAAGTGATTCGCACTAAGAATAAAAAGATTTTTGTGAAATGGCTGAACTTTGATCGGCGCTTCAACTGCTGGATACCTACAGAAGACCTCTGGTAAAAGCAAAAAGCCCTGCAGACACGGCCTTAATTTGGTTAGCGCGGGCCGGAAAAAGAAGCGATCTTGGAGGGTTGTGAATGGCACTCACAGCCACCACTCACCATAAGGGGTGAATCGAAGGTCTCTCATAGTAGCGGTGCATGCGAGCGCGATGGCCATCGCGGTTGTTCGGAAAACGAAGTGACCCGAGGAGAGAGAACTGGCTGGCCCCCCTCTCGCAGCGAAAGATCCCTTGCGGCACACAGGATGTTCACAGGCCATTATAAAACAGGTGCACTAAACAAAGCAAACAGCCAGTGTCACATTATGCGCTGTGGAAAGATCAGCAAGAAAGGAGCTGGTCTTATGAATAAAATAATTAATATCTTCAATTCGAGTCCACATTCCAGGCTACAAGTTTTGCGGTCCTGGAACACGTTTAGCACGCAGACTCGAACATGGGGACACACCTATAAATACACTAGACATGACATGTAAGGCTCACGATATTTCGTACACTGAGTGATAATTTGGCTGATAGACATGCAGCTGACACAATCCTTGCGAATAAGGCCAAGACTATAGTTAAAACTCCAAACATGAAATTCGGCGAGCGATTGGCGGCATGGACAGTTGGTAAAATAATGAAAGCTAAAGTTAAGCGAGGAATGGGTATGAGATTTAGGCATCGTACGGTTAAGAAGAACAGGCGTAGGAAAGTTAAGCGCAGAGATTTACTTCCGTTTTTGCTGCCTGCAATAGGACTTTTGGGATCGTTAATAGGCAGTGCCAGTGGAATAGTGCGAGCTGTGAAAACAATTAGCAGAACAATTCCGGCATAATAAGCAGATGGAAATTCTAGCGAGCACAAAAAAAACACGGGAAAAGGTCTATACTTGTGCCTGTATTGCGGCAGTGGCGGGCACGTATGTCGGCATCGGAAGTCCTAAGGGGGCTGCCCGACCGGCCGATGACAAACATTGATTTGCATAAATTTTCGCGAAAATTAAAAATACATATTTTTTGTGGAGTGTTTATGCAAGATACTCTTCCACAGCGGCCGAAAAAATCAGAATTTGGTATAGTGAATTTAGATACGAGTTCGGGGTCAGGAACACACTGGACTGCATATAGAAAATACGGGAACAGAGTTGAATATTACGACAGCTTCGGCAACTTAAGGGCTCCACCAGAACTGAAAAAATATTTTAAAGACAGTAGAATTTATTATAACCACGAGAGAGAACAGCGACCGCAGGACTCGAATTGCGGCCATTTATGCCCACGTTATTTAACGTCTACACAATACTACAAAGGCATCAGTCATGTCTATCACCTTGATTGTGACAGGCAATTCGTCGGAATTAAGGTCAGTGCATTTTCCGCCGCTAAGCCTGGCAGGAGAGTGGTCTATTGCCATGATAGATTTTCAAACATATTTTTCAGTACCTAACATTGATGGTTATAATTGCATGTTTCGATATGTTAAGGCAGACGGTAAAAGGGGTGAGGTAAGAATACCTACCAGCTCGTACGAGATTGAAGATATTGGTGATTATCTTAAACAGGAGCTGGAACCAGACGTGACTTTAGTACTGCGTGGAAATTCTAATACTCTACACAGCAAGATGAAGTGTAGTGTTCAGGTAGACTTCTCGAAAAGTGATACTCTCACTGCCATGCTGGGATTTGAAAACGTGAAATACGAGGCAAATAAAACCCACGTATCTACCTTGCCTGTAAACATTTTTCCTGTTAACATTATCAGATTAAACTGTAATTTAGTTAGCGGTTCGTATCTCAACGGTAAACCACGCCAGACATTACATGAATTCTCTGCAAACATGCCGCCGGGATTTAAACTCGTGAGTGTAAAAACAACACCCATATATGTCCAGGTCACCATAGAGAACATACAGGAAGTAATTGTTTCCGTAGTAGACCAAGAAAGTCGTTTGATTAATTTTCGAGGCGAGGAAATAACAGTGCGTTTACATTTGCGGAAAGATGGGGCTGAAAATTAAGCATATTAAAGTGAATAAAGGAGAGTATCGCACCACACCTGAAGTCAGTACGAGGCAGGCACGCAGTCCGCTAACATCTGAAAACGTTCGTTTCCTTACACAATTAGGTTTAACGGTCAAGAGTAAGTATGGACGTGGAAACATTAAATGTAAGTGAGCCGGTAGGATACGAAGACGCAATTACCAAGGCGGAAATACATACCTATTCGCCCTACCTGCCAGGGTCGTACGTGGTATCGTCCGAAGTGCCAATTCCTGTACAAAACCAAGATATTTACACGGCATCAAGTAATACTTATTTGCACTTTAGAGGGATGCTGACAAGGGCGGGTAATGCACTTCCAGCAACAACTAATATCATCAGAAATGGTATACTTCACATGATTAATAGAATCTCCTTTGAATTGAACGGGTGTGAAGTAGATGCCACTCGCGATGTTGGAATCACGACAACTATAAATAATTACCTTTCATTAACACATAACCAACTACCGGCTGCCAAAATGGCTGACTGGGGAATCGAGGAGGATTTTAAGGTTCCTGTCTATGCTAATGGAAAATTTTAAGTGTGTATTCCCCTCACTATGCTGTTAGGCTTCGCTGAAGACTATAGGCACATAGTCATTAATTCCAAGCAGGAGATAGTTATGCAAATGGCCAATGCTCCAACGAATGCACTCCAGGACACTGGCGCAGAAGCGGCTACACTTGCAATACTTTCTATTGACGGGTTACTGCTGCATGTACAAGTGAACATGACGGAACACGTAACATTTTTGAAATGTGCAGAAAAAGGCAGGAATGTGGATATGGCGTTTCGTTCTTGGAGTTTAGAAACTTATCCTAATGTACCGAGCTCTGTAAGCGTAAATTGGAACGTGAAAACTAGTTTTACAAGTGAGAAACCGAGGTATATAATTGTAGCGTTTCAGGCCGGTAAACGAAACGTAATTAATAAGGACTGTTCGACATTCGACCATGTAAATATTAAAAATGTTAAGGTTTCCCTAAATTCTGAAGTGTACCCCTATGGTGATTTAAATATTGATTTCGCGAACGGCTCGTATATGTTGCCACACCAAATGTACACAGATTTCCAGCGTTCGTACTATGGCCAAACACAAGCTCCCATTCTAGAGCCGAACAAGTACATGCACACGGCCCCGCTCCTTGTGTTTGACGTTGGGAAGCAAGATACCCGTTTAAATTCCGGCGTTGTAGACTGCAGAATTGAATTAACTGCAGCGGGAAATTTCCCCACATTCACCCAGGCCTATGCCTTAATACTACATGATCGACTGATCACATATAATGTGCGGAACACAGTAGTTAAAATACTGACGTAGATTACAACTATAGTACATTCTCTCCCGTGCGCTACAGCGGAAACATCATAATGTATGCAAAGATTCAGGGATGTGTCTCGAAGCAGGGTTTTATTATTAAATGTATTTGTGTAGCATACGATGATGATGATGACCGCATAGAGACGTATACATTCAACATTCAGGCCGCCGTGTCCGTGGCATGAGCTGGACGTGAAAAGCAAGGTAACAAACATTTGGCTGGAAAAACATAACCATGGCATCAATTGGGGTGAGGGCGATTTAAAATACGAGAAAGCGCACAATGTACTTGTCGCCGCGTTAAGTAACAATGGTACAGTCTTTGTGGCCGGGCTAGAGCAGAAACGTCATTTAAGCAATTATTGCAACACCACCACTAAAATCTGCTATCTACAAACCGAGTGTGGATGCCCATTGTTTAGAAGGTTGAGAGAGAAATATACGGGCCTGTTAGAACATATATGTGATGTGACATGTGTATGCGTAACCTTGTATGCTCCTGTCTTAATGTGTTGTTAATTAAGTCATAGCATTTGTCAGACTATACCGAAGGTAAAAAAAAATGCCACCACCGGCCATTATAAACAGCCCATCTATCGGGGTAAAGAACTTTAGTACTGATCCACAGCTCATCATGGAAGGTCTAATCGCGAAGCTGAACTGGTTCGTTCGATATATACTGCTGTCAGAGCTCGTCATCGGCAAGGTATACATGGCATCAGATTTTCACCGAACAGTCAGCATATGGTAATTGGGTAACATGTATGTTACACAATGATATACGTGTCCGACTGCCTATGTGCTATGCCCTACTCATATCAGATGACGACATGGTCAGTGGTCAGGCTTAATGCTGAACAGTACGATTCAGCTATGGTGGCATCAAGTCTAGTAACAATGGGAGATCAACGCACATCGTAGAATTTTCGTAAATGGCTAACATAGTGTGTAATATGTACTTGAACCCGCTAGTCACGTATGAGGGCATCGTTACTGTAGGATACAGGCGTGTCCATTTCAAACCGCCCGGCCAACCGTCGCAGGTAGAATCATGGGCATGAACACTGGGCATGACATGTCAATGAGGTTAGTTTTCTCTTGGCACCATGTAATGTAATGTCGTGTGCCGTATATCACCTAAGACCTGGAATGAAGCTGCCTTATTCACTCAGTACTGTGAAATCATGCGAAGAGTACATATGCCATGTACGGTTTACTCGTGCAATTACGTATGAACTTTGCAATGCCAACACTGGTAGTGTAATTACCCGCTGGACTGAGTGCTGCACCAGCGATCGTCACACAACCTACACGAAGAGAGGCACAGTTATGTGGACTACAATGTGTTCGCCGTCATTATGCGAGGTGTACGATGCTACAATATAAGAAGAGCGACATGCAGAGCTGCAGTAGTGTTTCGTTGAGAAGAGAACTAACATCATCATGTTTAACCTTCGTGAGTGTGTGACATTTCTGCCAGAAGCCGTGAACATGTACAATAACTACTTCATCGGATACAGAAGAGTTGTGTTTAAACCAAGAATTGAACACGAGCAAGTACAAATATGTGACTCTGAACATCATTTTTGGGGTTATCGTGACGCTTGCGATAACTTTTATTATGAAATTCGCCCCTGCTACAAGTTCGACCAGTGCGCCATCTACAATCTCCGACCCCAGAGCGAGCCACCTGAAAATGGACGTATTCTCGCAGTACGTACGGAATGTGAAGACATTACAGAACTACGCACCGAGAACAAGAAGGTGAAATTTACCTTGCGAGAATTTGATACTAGAGCAACTTACCGCTGGACCGAAGAATGTACAGGTCACATTCATACAATCACGCTGAAACAATGCGGTACCACATACATTCTACTCTGAGCCACTAAGGTATGTTGCATCTTCAACTGAAACTATAAGTGAAGGTTAGTACACCAGTTTCAACAAGAACATGGGCGACGACGAGGCAGATATCGTCAGCAGCACGAAGGCAGAGGGCGAAATAATATGTCATAGCAAGTGTAAATGTTGTAAGATAATGTACGATATTTATGCCCGTATACGACTATTGTTGTTCAAGAACCACTGACGTCATGTCGGAGGCGTATGGCTGCTATATAAGCTGTGTCTACCCCACCAGTCAACACCAGTGAGGTCAAGATGAACATGCCATTTCGCCCAGAGACTGTCTACAGCAATGTGACGCCTGGCAACAACTGTATAACCTATGTATGTGATGGCGAGTCAAGAAAGTACAGCGAGCGGTGCGACGGTATAGCACATTGGTTGCTTGTGCAAACCCAACATCGATGTACGAGCAATGTCAGCAGATTATCGAATGCAATATTCTGGGAAGATGTGTCGTTAACTATATGCGAGCAGACACTCCCCTGCCATGTGGGTCGGATGAAGTTATAACTCACGCTTTATTGCAAGATTCAATAAGAGTTTACCTTCTGCAAGAACCTTTGGTGCTGACCGCCAACTCTGCTGTGATTGACATTACTAAGGAGGACATACAGCTGCCTGCCGATGTCAAATGCAAGAGGTCTGCCACTGTCAAATGCTAGAACGCCCTGGGTCCAGACGAAGTTTTAACTCACGATTTATTGCAAGATGTAATAAGAGTTTGCCTTCCGCAAGAACCTTTGGCTGAACCTGCTGCTGTGATCGCCATTACTAAGGAGAACTCCCAGCTGCCTGCCAATGTCAAACGCAAGAAGTCTACCGCCGTCAGACGTGAGAAGTCTGCCGCCGCCACCAAGTCCTCGACTTTGCGTCGCAGCACACCGCCTCATCGCAGAACGTCTCGTAAGAAGATGTTGCCGGTCACAACATGTCTGAATTGTGGCAATACATCGATTCAGGACGTGAGCTAATTATCTGTTGCTGATAGAAAGACATTACTGCTGCACCTATTCACTACTGCAATGATATATCTTTGTAAATACATTACATGATGGAGCATGTTACAAGTACGCTTTAGTCGATAGTGTGGGTTAAAAAACAGTACACTCAGGGGGCTGGTCCTCCCGCAGTTCTACCCCTCCCACAGGGAAACGAGGCTGTCATATCGCACTGGAAGGGAGCGCCCCGACCGACGCCACGCTGCTCTAAGACGCTCACTCTTGTTTGAAAAAGGGTATAAATACCCCCTCCCACTACCCTGGACACTCAATCGTGCCTGGGTGTCTGTGCGATAAGGATCTCGCTGCTGCTGCTGCTCAACTAGAGTTCACACAATTGCAACCGTACTACCTGCAGAGTGTTGTGTATCGTGTATGTACACCTGCAGGAGAGAGTATTGGGGCCAATACTCTACATAACTTCTCACCTCTTTAGAGGTAAGTGTGTGTTTCGGCTGCTGGTGAGTATTAATATACTACTAGTACTTTATTTAATTTCCTCTAGGGCTTTTCTAGGACTGCGAATAAAACTTCATAGTACTTAATTCCGTGTGTGTCGAACCTAGGGTTTAGTTTAATCTAGGTTTTTTCTGGGACTGCGGATATATCAGTACTTAATTCTGTGTGTCAAACAAGCACTTGGTAATTGAGAGGCTTATCTTTACTTGTGAGCTGCGTATAAAACTCGGCATTGTTTTTTAACATGTAGGTCACGCACATTCAATATATATTCGCTCACTGTCCCTTGCAGATCTGTTTACATTCAGTTCGAGCCTCGCTGAATGCAGTGTTAAAGTATTAGATGTTGTATTAAAGCAATGTCTATATTTTTGCGAACTATCCCCCCTTTTTTTCCTGTTTCTCGTAGGATACTACCTGGTCTGGGCTGCCTGCCACGTACTACAGATATATATTACCACTTCCACTACTACTATAATGGAATCAACACCTAATTCGCCAGCATCACCATCATTGTTTCCATTCACTGCTGCATTGCTTAACCCCCCTTCCGCTCCCATTATATGCATGCCCACACTACAGTGTGGTTTTTGCGACCGGGATGTTTAGGGTCCACTGGAATGGATCACGTCATGAGCGTAATTGCTCCCTAAATCCATTACGGCAGCCTGCCTCACATCTTTGCGATGGGTGCAGCCGTCCCTTCAATCGACTTGACAAGCTTGCCGAACATAGTTTAACATGTACAGGACTGATCAGACAGGCCATGATGCTCAACTGTACATTCTGTAATGAGGGCTTTACGCACTCTTGTCATGCCCAGCGTCATGAACGTACTTGTTGGACGAACCCTGCTGCCCCTTCAAGGGCATGTGGGACTTGCGGCTGGCAGTTCACCAGGACCGATAGGCTTAGTGCGCATGTTGCACAGTGTACTGGTGCTGCCACGTCAACCTCCCGACCGGCGAAGCGGGCACGAGTTACAAGCCCGCAGACGACTCATAATGTTCCTGCTCTTGCAGGCGCAAGTAGTTCTCGACGAGGGCCCATTGACACTGAGGCTGGCGAGAGCAACTCGTATGGCTTCGTGGAGGTTGAAAGCATGTTTAGAGGTATAATGAAAACATACATCTCTGAGAATACTTCGAGGGTATTCATTGACTTTTGCGACTACCTCGAGGTAATTAAACCTAATATCATTGGCCAATTACAGCAGGAAATCGAGATGCAGGGGGCAGTCAAGTTTAATATATTTCTAGAGTGTGTACATGGGAAACCAGAACCGCATGAGAACGAAGAGGATCGTTGTGCATTTAAGACGAAAAACGTGCCTCTCTTTAACGTAGCCGACATAGAGGCGGCTGTGTCGGCTGCTATTGCAAATATCTGCATTGAGGAGACTGACTATATGGGGAAGGGTAGTGGCTGGACTTTCACTGCCTTGAAACGAGTCCAGTTACGCGTAAACAAGCTCGACCCTCTTAGGGCCTCCTCGTATATCCCATTGCCTGTTGGTTTTGCCGAGAAAGGTGGAATTATCAACCCGCACAACATCGACGACCAACAGTGTTTTAAATGGGCTATTCTGGCACGTTTTGTAGAGGAGCGGAATCTACAGCGAGTCAACAAGCGATACAATGTGCTGGAAACGCGCTTTGATTTTTCAACTGTAAATTTTTCCCACCTGTCTACGTTAAATACCGGCTTTTGAGAAAGCCAATCTGGGGGTCAGCATTAACATATACACATTTGATGAGAATACAAAAATAGTGCCAATACGGGTGACAGATGTAGAACTGTCCCAACACTTTGATTTGCTATTTCTTGCCTTGGTGGAGAAGGACCAGAACTCGAATTATTGCTGCATCTCGAATTTCTCGCAACTGGTACGCTGCCAGATGACGTCACGCCATGGATGCGTTAATATCTGTAAACATTGTTTTAAAACGTATGATAATCGACCGAGTGTTAGAGGGATGACAGGTGCCGAAACTCTGGCTGAGCACAGGAGGTATTGCAATACCCATACTGCTGTTCGTGCCGACATGCCACAGCCGGACAGGTGCGGCAGGCCGCCTGTGCTCAAATTAAAAAATTACCAGAATGGCGACAAGGTACCTATTGTAGTATATGCAGACTTCGAGGCCATGCTTGTGCCTGTGCAAACGTGTCAGCTGAACCTGGACGCGCCCTACACATATAGGTACCAAAAACATGAGCCCTATTCATATGGCATATACATTAAGGTTGGTAATTCAATTATCCCGCCTATAAGGCAACAAGTCTACCCTCGGGTGTAGCTGTTTACACGGGCAAAGGTGCGTCGAAACACTTTATGGAAGGTGGTTAGGATAGGACACCTGGTTAAAGACATATATAGCCAGTCTGAACCTATGCTCCCACTGACGCATGCGGAAGAGGCTGACTATGCTTTAGCAACTACCTGCTGCCACTGTTATGGCATGTTCACCAACAACAACCAAAAGGTTCATGACCATGATCATTTTACCGGCAGTTTTATTGGGGCATCATGTAATAACTGCAACAAGCTTCGTCGCCGCCCCCAGAGACTGCCGAAACTCTTCCATAACTTAACATATGATGACAATTTCATAATTAATCAGCTAGGATATGATACCCAAGACATATTTATTATTCTGCATAGCGAGGAGAAACTCATCACCTTCAGTAAGAGTTTGGGCAACAAGTTCACTATACAGTCCATTGATACATATAGGTTCGTGTCTGCCAGCCTGGCAACACTCGCTAAGAATCTGCCGTCCAGTGAATTCCAAACAACATCTTGTTTCTTCACGGTAGAGCGAGAGCTAGAGCTAGTAACCCGGAAAGGTGTCTTCCCCTACGATTATGTTAGCTCGTGGGAGAAGCTCACCGAACCTCAATTACCAGCTATAGTCATTCTGCAATAGACTTACTGGGGGTAATGTCAGTGCCGAGGACTACCAGCACGCACAAACTGTCTGGTCTGTGTTCGGATTTCGTACCCTCCAGGACGATTCTGAGCTCTACTTGAAGACGGACGTGCTGATTCTGTGCTACGTCTTCGATAATTTCCGGGGGCTCTGTCTAAGCACATACAGTCTCGACTGTGTGCGCTATGTTAGCGCGCCCGGGTTCTCGTTTGACGCAATGTTGCGCAAGACGCAGGTGGAATTAGATTTGCACTGCGACTATGATATGCACTTGTTTATTGAGGCTGGTATCCGGGGAGGGATGGCTCAATGTGTTAAGCAGCACGCAGTTTCCAATAGTAGGCTTATACCAAAGATGTATGATGCCGACAAGCTATCTACCTACCTGCAGTATGTAGATGCCAGTAACTTACAGGTGGGCAATGTCTCGCCCGCTTCCATAAGGCGGTTTCGAATGGACCGCCATGAACATCGATATGATGAGCGTGCCGGACGACAGATATGTCGGCTACATACTGGAGGTAGACGTAGAATACCCTTGCGCTCTTCACAAAGAGCATATGGATCATCCATTCTTGCCAATGAACGAGTGTCCCCCAGGGTCCAAACAAACGAAACTCATGACGACACTGGAGAGCAAGCTTCATTATATCTTACATTATGTTACTTTGAAGCAAGCATTGGGTCATGGGTTACAGCTGAAGTCCTTCACAGAGTCCTTAAATTCCTGCAGAAGCCGTGGCTTAAGCCCTATATAGATTTGAATACTGAGAAACGTCAGGCTGCCACGAACGCTTTTGAAAAGTACTTTTCCAAATTAATGAATAACGCAACGTACAGCAAACTTATGGAAAATAAGCGCAAACGACAGCATATGGAACTCGTGTGTAGGGAAGTTTGGGCGAAGAAGCTCATCGCAAAACCTGCAGTTAAATGCAGGACTATTTACTATTACTCATTGTCCCTAGTCAAATTATGCCAAGAGAGCATTGTGTTTGACAAGCCCATATACACTGGGTTTGCTGTACTCTACCTGTCAAAAACACTCATGTACAAATTTTATTACGATGTAATGCGAGCGCGGTATGGGGGCAGGGTAAACCTCCTTTACATGGATACTGATAGCTTTGTAATGGAGATTGCCAGCCCTGACTTCTACAGCGAACTCATCATTAACCCGACATACACATCGGATAACGACACCAGCACCTACCCTACCACTCATCTTTGTTACTCACCTACCAATTCTAAGGTGATTGGGAAGTTCAAGGATGAATGTGCGGGTAACGAAATGGTTGAATTTGCCGGGTTGAGGGCGAAACTTTATGTGTACCGCTGCCTAAATACGGTAGTGAAACGCGCGAAGGGGATACAAGGGTGCGTAGTTGAAAAGACGATAATGTTCGACGATTATCGGCGCATCCTTTCGGCCCAGCGCAGCATGAGAGTACAGGTCGCAGGTATTAGGTCGTACCATCTCACAGTTTACACAGAGCAATCAACCAAACTGGATCTTTCGTGGATGGACGATAAGCAGAAAGTCCTGGATGATGGCATACATACCGTCCCCTATGGCTATCAGGCCTAATACGAAAAACAGCTCTGTGTCGCCAGAGTGAGTGCTTTTTCTCCCAGCATGTACTGTAGCACGTACAGACGTCTTCGTATTCCGCCTGTCAGGTGCATGGCCGAGGGTTTTGGTAGTCATATTTCTCGATATGCATGCTGTAGCACATACAAGTGTGTTGCAGGCTTGTCAGGTATGCTGGCTGATAGTCTACTGTAGCTCGTTCAAGATGCAAGTTCCTAACATTGTCAGGTAGATTATCGGTTTTTATTCCTGCAGTATACCGGAGCACATGCAAGCCTGGAGGGCTTGTCAGGTATACAAATATTGGCCCGCGCAGTCTGATTCAGTGTACTATAGCTCATGCAAGCGTTGCAATCTTCGACTTGCCAGGTATACTGGGTGGTAGCATGCAAGTAGTCTTGCCATGCATGTTACCAGCATGTCCTGTACACGTTTTATTTTACTGAGGTATACTGGAGCACACGCAAGTAGTAGTCTTGCCAGGTATACCATTAATGTGTTCCCTTTTTTTTCACAATTGCTAATAGCTGTATGTTTGCAGTGCATATTGTGTATCTTTCTTTGTATGTTTCAATTACCCCCTGTATTCATGTGTAGAGTCACTGTCGGCAAGCGCTTGTCAAGCTTATGTGCTAGATTATAGCATTCTACTTTGTCATGTGTATGGTTTCCACCCCTACCACTACTGCTGTAATAGTCACATTAGTGTTCATTTAACAGTTATCTGCACCCTCCATCGCACTGTGTGTGTTGGCATCACGCCCGTGTCGTCGGTATCATACTGTAGTGTCCCGTCTGTATATTGTTTCTGTTTCCCGTTTACGAAGTGCTCGCTTCATTGTTTTCCCCCTTGCTGCTCCGCAACCTATCTGTTCGCTATATCTATCTAAATCTATCGTTACCTATATATATATATATATATATATATATATATATGTATTGATAGTGTTGTAGGAATAGCGTACTGCTGGTTCCAAGTCCGGGGTCCGCCTGCATGGTTGTCATGCATATGGTAAATGGGAGAATGGGGTGGCGCCAAACACGTAATTTAAAATTTACTGGCTGACAAAATGACCTCCATGGAAAACAAAATGAATGTCATGGCATGTTCTAGATGCTGAAATGTGCTTGTAAGTTCGTTTATTAAACTTCAATTTTTTTTGCTATTCACTTACGTATGTATGGCAGATATTAAATCAGCATGATTAATTTTCTATGCCAAGTTTTACTGCTGAAATGTGATTGTAAGTTCATTTCACGTATTTATGTGCCAAATTTATTAACCTTCAATTTTTTTTTTTAATATTCACTTTCGTATGTAAGGCAGATATTAAATCAGCATAAAATGTATCAGTTTCATATACTTTCTAGTTAAATGTAGGTATATCATATGTTCCAAAAAAACCTGCATTAAAATCAGATTGCTTACTGCGAAATACAACGTGTGTGTACGTATTGTGTTTAAAAAAGACGTAAATAACCCTATGTCATTCTTTTTATTTCTTTGTATTAAAAAATCCTTTTTTTTTTTCTTAAACACTTATTTACTGTGTGTTGAGTTCAATTGAATACCTGGCCTGAGATAATAGCAAGTGTTTAATTTGGATGTTTCATCATCCTCTTCAATGCCTAAGAAAATATAGATCTTACGGCGGATGGGAGGGAAACTAACACTTTTATATGACAAGTTATATATATGCATACTACACACATTATTTTGGAGGTATTGATACTTTCAATTCATTTTACATATGAATAATTATGCTGCTAATCAAGTACTTTTTTAAAAACACTTCAATGTGCGCAGCCTCGCATGATTTACCGCCCAACTCTACAGAGGGAGGTCACGACGAAGAGACAGGGGTGGCACCATCCACTATGGCTGCCAAGAATTAAAAAAAATGTAATACATTTTTTGATTTACTGGCTGGCAAAACGGCCGCCATAGAAAACAAACGGTGGTTTCTGTACTGACTGCAAACATGGCCACCATGGAAAACAAACTGTGATTTCTGTACTGGCTGCAAACATGGCTGTCAACGTGGCCACTGCTGAGGTGGTGGTGCCAAAATGGCTGCCACCCAACTCTACAGAGGGGGGTCACGACGAAGAGACAGGGGTGGCACCATCCAATATGGCTGCCGACAATTTAAAAATTTTTAAATAATTTTTTAATATGTTTGTAATTTACTAGCTGGCAAAATGGCCCCTATGTGTTTGAATGTCATGGCATGTTCTAGACACTATCCAATATGGCTTCCGAGAATTTAAAAATTTTTAATAATAATTTTTAAATAATTTTTTTAATTTGCTGGCTGGCAAAACGGCTGCTATGGAAAACAAACTGAATGTCATAGCATGTTCTAGACACCATCCAATATGGCTGCCAAAATAAAAAAATTTTTATAATTTCTTTAATTTACTGGCTGGCATAATGGCTGCCATGGAAAACAAACTGAATGCCATGGCATGTTCTAGTGGTTTTTGTATTGACTGCAAAAATGGCCACCAACATGGCCGCCACCGTAGGATTGCAAGAGCAGGAGGTTGATGAATGCATGAGCATGAGGTCCTGGTGGCAGCCATGTTTTCCTCCCTGCCTCCCTGTCAAGAACCTGTGTTCGAATGCTCAATTTCCTACTACTATAGTTCTTTAACACTTGACGATGTAATGCGAGTGTAATGTTCAAATTTATAGTCACTGGTGGTAGAAGTTGTTTTGTACACGTCAGAACGTGAATTTGCATATTATTATAATGTCCATATTCCTAACAATTCCATGGTTCACAAAATGAGAAGTAAAAGTAGATTCTAATCAGGGCTATCAAATTGAAGTACTCGTATTATCCGTGAACAGCCCATAATAAATGTGTGTTGGGCAAATGATAGCTTCGTCGTACACACACTCAATAACCATCGCTTATCACGGAAACAGTCTTATCAACTCACAAAGCACAGGCATTTTTTTGCTTCTCATGAAATATAGGCATAGCACGCCCGCACACATCTCAGGTGCACATCTCAACAGTTTGTTTAACAAGGGGAGTTTTCGATAAATATGAATGAAGGTCATTTCACACGATAAAATATTTCATTGACTTAAAAAACTGAATTCAAGTTACTGACTGCAGAAATCGTTCCTCATGTACATTCAAGAAATTTGTTCGATGAAAATTGAATTGGACACTTGAAAGCTTTGATGTGCATTATCTTCTTGAACTGTTTTAGTAACAAAATCATAGTATAAAAAGTTCGAAATTGTATTAATTGTGGCTACTTTACATACATACAGCTTATGTGCAGCATATATTCACACATACAGCATATATACACGCAAAGATTGTATGTACATGCATAGATTGTATGTATAGATACAGTATATATATAATATACAGTGATTCACATTAATATTCTGCCACCTATGATTATCACAGTTTCATGGCCTTATGTTACATTAGTAATGAAGATAAACATAAATCATATTGCACAATCATTCCTGTGAGCTTTAAATGAAACACAACGGTAGCCAATAACGGAAATGAGCAATGCAACTTAACAAACAATATAATTTTGTCATCCCATGCTGCATAAGTACGCCACTTTAATATTCGGCCATCATCATTCAAACATTAACATAATCCTCTTTGAAAACTACACACGAAGTTTTTTAGTACCTGGTAGCATGGCCATTCTGTTTAATTACTTCTCGCAGGCGTTGTGACATATTAGCAATTATATTCCCGGTACATTCGGAGCCAATCTTACTCCATCATTCCTTGAATCTTTTCTCTAATTCTTTTGTGGACCTAATTGTTGTAGTACGCAGTCTTCTTTTGAGTTCATCCCACAGATTTTCTATGGGATTCAGGTTGGGTGATTGAGGAGGTGTGTTAATGACTTTGGGACAGTTATACAAAAGCCAGCTCTTGACAATGTATGACTTTTGTTTTGGGTCATTATCTTGGTAGAACTTAAACGTGTTCCTAATGCCCAGATTATCATCCCTCTTGTGTAGGTTTGCTGTCAGGGTGTTGAGATGGTCTTCCTTTTTCATTGTTCCATCGACACGTACAGCCTCTCCAGCACCTGCTGTAGATATACAGCCCCAGATCATAATACTACCTCCACTGTGTTTCACAGTAGGTTGTATGTCCCCAGGTTTTAGCTCCTGATTTGGCTTGCGCCATACTGTTACCCTGCCTTCTGAACCAAACACATTCAATGTCGTCTCATCAGCAATAATAACATCATTCCACCAATTTTCATCTATGTCAGCGTGGTCTTTTGCGAACGTAAGTCGTTAATTCTATTTGCCTCATTAATGAAAGGCTTCTTTCTAGATACCCTGCTATTAGATCCTGCTCTTCTGATAACTCGTCATATGGTTCCTGGATGGATGTTCTTTCCACATTCATTGAGTACCTCCGCTGTAAGTTTGCAAGCACTAATTTTGGGACCTTTCTTTATTTTCCTCATTACTAGACGTTCTTCTCTCTCGCTTAGTTTCTTTGGTTGTCTTTTTGAGGTACCGAATCTATTTTCTGTCTTCCTTCTGAAACCTTCTTATGATGTCTCCGACAGTGGACCTCGGTAGATTCAAGTACTCCGCAATTTCTTGTTGAGATTTCTGCATTGCATTATGAAAAATGACCAGCTGCCGCTGTTCAAACGTTGTATTCCTGTCCTACGTCCCAATTTCCTGACTGACGCAGTCAACAGAGCTACCCGGTAGAACCTCTCAGCGCAGAGAGCGTGCAGGAAATGACACGAGGTACGAACGCAATGTGCATCGTGCCTGTGCCACGCGTCCACCACAACTGGCCGAATATTAAAGTGGCGTATTTATTAAGCACGCGAGGACAAAATATTGTGTTTCGTTAACTTACACTGCTCATTTCAGTTATTGGCTACTATTGCATTTCATTTA
The DNA here is from genome assembly GCA_002778355.1 of Clitarchus hookeri. Taxonomy (NCBI): domain Eukaryota; kingdom Metazoa; phylum Arthropoda; class Insecta; order Phasmatodea; family Phasmatidae; genus Clitarchus; species Clitarchus hookeri. The sequence continues at coordinate 485,676 of NQII01000209.1, forward strand.
AAGCACACAAGAATGATTGTGAAATATATTTTATGTTTATCTTCATTTCTAATGTAGCATAAGGCCATACAACTGCGATAATCATCAGTGGCCGAATATTAATGTGAGCCACTGTATATACAAACGAGTGCTTGATATTAAACCAAATATGGACAAAAATGTATAAATAATTTACAAGCTACAGCTGTTTGTGGCATGAAAATTAATAAGCAGGAAAATCTTTGTAGGAAATTAACCATTTAATTTCTTGAAAGGTAAAATACCCACGGTTGTGACGAAGTGACGCCAGGTGTTGTTCAAGGAATTGGATTCAATAAGGAGTGGATGTAATTTGAAGCATTGTGTGAAATGAACTTAACAACGAGAATACTGCTGGTATATCTTGTTCGCGAAGTGCTAAAGCAATCGAGCACGTACGAGCTACATCGAAAGATATCGTGCAGTGGTAAACCTATGGACTCTCATTTTGGTGAACATGGGTTCAAATCCCAGTCCGGCCACCCTGATTTCAGTTTTCCATCGTTTCCTGACATCACTCCCGGCGAATGCTGGGATGGTTCCTAACTACAAGTCATGGCCGATTCCTCCCCCGCTCCTGTTTCTCTGTGCAACTTGCTCCATCTGCAATGACCTCACTGTAGACGAGACGTTACCCTATCTACCACAGACCAACTGTATTCTATTTGCGGTTTCTTCACACTTTTTTAATTAAACCTTTGAAAAATCACCCCGCGTATTTTGTTTGGTTGTTTCCTGTCGTGTGTCGCAAGCGTTTTATACTTACACTGAGGTGACAAAAGTCATGGGATAGCAATATGGAAATATACAGATGGCAGTAGTATCGCGTACAAAATGTATAAATGGGCAGTGCATTGGTTGGGCTTTCATTTGTAGTCACGTGATTCATGTGAAAAGGTTTCTGACGTGATTATGGTCGCACGACGGGAATTAACAGATTTTGAACGCAGAATGGTAGTTGGAGCTAGACGAATGGGACATTCCATTTCGTAAATTGTTAGGGAATTCAACATTCCGAGATCCACAGGGTCAAGAGGGTGCCGATAATACCTAATTTCAGGCATAACCTCCCACCATGGACAACGCAGTGGCCGACCGCCTGCACTTAATGACCGAGACCAACGACGTATGCGCAGAATGGTCAGTGTTAGCAGACAAGCAACACTGCGTGAAATAACCGCAGGAATCAATGTGGTACGTACGATGGACGTGTCCGTTACGACAGTGTGGCGAACTTTGGCTTTACTGGGCTATGCCAACAGAAGGCCGACTCGAGTGCCTTTACTAACAGCACGACATCGCTTGCAGCGCCTCTCCTGGGCTCGTGACCATATCGGTTGGACCCTAGACGACTGGAAAACCGTGACTTGGTCAGATGAGTCCCGATTTCAGTTAGTAAGAGCTGATGGTAGGGTTCGAATGTGGCGCAAACCCCACGAATCCATGGACCGAAGTTGTCAACAAGGAACTGTGCAAGCTGGTGGTGGCTCCATAATAGTGTGGGCTGTTTTTACATGGAATGGACTGGGTCCTCTGGTCCAACTGAACCGATCATTGACCGGAAAGGGTTATGTTCAGCTACTTGGAGACCACTTGCAGCCATTCATGGACTTCATGTACCCAAACAACGATGGACTTTTTATGGATGACAATGCGCCATGTCACCGGGCCACAACTGTTCGCGATTGGTTTGAAGAACATTCTGGACAATTCCAGCGAATGATTTGGCCACCAAGATCGCCCGACATTAATCCCATCGAACATTTATGGGACATATCGAGAAGTCAGTTTATGCACAAACTCCTGTACCAGCAACACTTTCGCAATTATGGACGTCTATAGAGACAGCATGGCTCAATATTTCTGCTGGGGACTTCCAACGACTTGTTGAGCCCATGTCATGTCCAGTTGCTGCACTTCGCTGGGCAAAAGGAGGTCCGACACGATATTAGGAGGTATCCCATGACATTTGTCGCCTCAGTGTATGTTGACATGAAAGTTAAATTTAACTTTTCCTTGCATTCTATCTATTAATTATAATATTTAAATCATAATTAATATGAATAAAAATGGAAATAAAACACGTGTGTTGGTAATACCTAGTAAGAAATAGTTGTTATGCAAAATTGTATTACACTGGGTGCGCACGAATGTGGTGTGCTGTCACCTTAGTGTAATTTTCTAAACTCGGTTAAGCTTTGTTTGCGTGAGGTGGAGGAATATCCTGGAAGTAGAACTTTAGCAGGATTTCAGAAAAGTGTGAAGTAACAGTGAATGGCCTACGAGGCGTCACTGTATATTGCGTCGTACTCTGAGCTACAAACTGTAAACATGTCGCACTCTTATTGCCAACGTAAAAACATTTTTTTCAGCAAAATAATATGAGAATAAGCTAAGAAATCAGGTATTAGTTATCTTGAATACCGAACGTGTACGACAAAACACAGAAATTATAGAATGTAATGAAGCCGTCTTCGCAAAGATTTATTTTCTGTATTTGACTTTGCTATTATGTTTTTGCTACTCCTGTTCATTCAGTGGACAACCCGCATACATTNGATTTATTTTCTGTATTTGACTTTGCTATTATGTTTTTGCTACTCCTGTTCATTCAGTGGACAACCCGCATACATTATTTTAGGATTTGTCTTCCAATACTTTTTACAATTAGGCAGCATATTTTCTACGTTTCTTCAACATCGCTCATTGACTCCAAAACATTTTTTTTCTGCCGTGGTCCTCGACTTATTTNGATTTATTTTCTGTATTTGACTTTGCTATTATGTTTTTGCTACTCCTGTTCATTCAGTGGACAACCCGCATACATGATTTTAGGATTTGTCTTCCAATACTTTTTACAATTAGGCAGCATATTTTCTACGTTTCTTCAACATCGCTCATTGACTCCAAAACATTTTTTTTCTGCCGTGGTCCTCGACTTATTTCTAACTGCCCAAAATTTTCCCCATTGGAACTTTCGTGGTTAACATATAAGACTTTCAAAAATTAAGCTGTCCTGTCTTAAATTTGGGTCGGTTTGGGTAGAACAAATAATTCAGGGTTTTTTTTTTACTTTTAGATTATGTTTCTTACTATGCAAATGAGTAATTCTCTGTGTATCACAAGTTTTTTTCTGAAGACACAGCCAAAGAAATCGCATACAAATACTTCATATTATTTTTCTAAACTAAAGAATATTTATCTAAGATATGATAGTGTTACATTCTGCCACTTTGCGTCGTTTCTCTCTGGCGTGAAGAGTGCAAGTGCTTCAAGGGCATCACTGGTGACTATAGAAGTGTGCACAGAGTGCATGCGGCGCCTTTAATTTTTTATTTATTGAGAAATGTTTTTATTCAATAACAGGAACAATTTACAATAATTGAAATAAAAATTACAAATAAAGGGACAACAGTACAAATCAACATTTCAGTATACAAATAATATTCTTCTGTTGAACTGATGTAGTATTAAACACACAGAAACGTAACACAAACAGACAAAAATGAAATAATAATTATCACAGATCACACGGAACAAGCAGTTAAATGGACAGTCGGAAAAGAGAAATAATGTGTGGAACAATAAATGAAAGGCAAGAACTGAAAGTAAGTTTTATATATGTATCAGTGACGTGTGGTGAAGTGTTGCAAGGTAAGCTGGTGCTTGCTCACTGCTGTACATTCTCGGTTCACGCAGCAGGAGCCAGTAAACACCACGCAGCCTGGGGAAACTGAATGTATTCCGACCACTCACAAGCGAGCAACAAGGGACTCATTACACACGTCTTGTGGCGTCTCCTGCCTAGCTACGTTTTACTGGTGGAAGTGTAAACTAGCAAGCAAGAGGGTACAGCACGGAGTTAACGCCAGCTTACCTTGCAACAGTTCATCACACGCCACTGTTATGTATTACAAGGTTTTATGGCACCTTGAAACCTTACATGTGAAGTGTTGCGGGACAAGAAAGCGGAAGCTGACTAACTAACGAAAATAAAAACAAAAACTGTGCAACTGTAGTAGAGAAGTTATAATTATTTTTANGGGGGGGGGGGATGTCTAGTGTGTCACAGTTGTGAGGCACTGCGCAACCATAGACGTAATTCATGTGATAAGGAAGAGATAAATAAATATCAAAGACGAAAAGGGGAAAAAATTGACAGGTTTCCTAAACCAAAACCAGGTCCGGGTCGAGAACGTTCCGTGATTGGAGGAACTTGCAGCCAACCTCGGGCATGGACGAAGAGCAGGGTAGGAAGGATCAGGAACAAAATTAGGTCCGTAAGAGACGTACAACTAATAACGTAAATAATAACAATAGTATGAATACAAATAAATGACATGTGGTAAAGAAAATGGCGGATGTACCGATCTGCGCCTTTGCCTTCGTGCCCTTCACATTCACTGACATTGTGCTGATATCGCCAGTAGCCGGCGTAGAGCACGTGCGAATATCGACTGGCCCTACGTACACTGTTGCAACTGAACATTTACGAACTTCCGATTTACAGCGCAAATGCCTTGTATTCATATGTACTTCAAGCGTATGCGAAATAAATTAGGTAAAATGCATAAATTAGCACAATCAAGCGATGTAAAGTATCGATAGTACGCAACAGTTCTCACGGAGAGCAACGAAACGTTAAGTGACTGATTGTCAGTTTCGATAGTGTACGTAGGGCCAATCGATATACAAAGAAGCCGCCCGCAAAGACTGACTAGTGCCGCTTCCCGTCCTTGAGAATGGAATGTCTGGGGTTACCGTTGCAAGAATGTTCTTGGCCATTGCTCTCGCCTTCCTCTGCGCGGCTCGGGCAGCGAAGAACCTTCTGGATCGGGCCGCCTGAACTATATAAACAGCAGCAAGTCTCCTAGTCTAGAGTCTAGTGCCTTGTAGCGCCATGTGTGCGGAGTAAGCGAAGCGATGAGTGGCGGCGAGAGTGACCAGCGGGAGTGAAGTCTGCGGACTGCGAGCATCGGCACAGTGAAGAGTGAGACTGGCGGGCGGGACTATATAGCTGCATGTGTGAGTGACAGGTGTGTGAAATGATGACAATAGGCAGTTGGATTGAATGTATGTTAATAATAAGTGAGAATTAAGTGACCGTACCCAATACAAAAACAGTGATAAAAACTTTTAATTAGAATTGAGATTGACATTAAATATTATGCTCACTGAGAATAAAAGCGTTAATAGCAGTTTAATGTTGTAAATAATAGATGGGTATATTTTTGTAGCAATATAAAGAGATAAAAAAAATTACATTTAGATATTTTATCATTATTAAGACCTCCAACCTTCAAGAACTTTCATACGCCTTTGGAGAATCAGAACAGTTCCTTGCTTAAACGAAATCTTACAAAAATGTACCATAAAACTCTGTAAAATCATTTATACTGTGGGTGAGGGACGTCTGTGCAGTTTATTCGTAACACATTTACTCCATAACAACTTCGCAGCTACACTTTACGCTCGCATGAATAAAATATCATTTAATGTAAGACGGGACGCTACAAAGAGGGCTGGAAAGTAGATAGTAGAGTCTATTAGCGGTTTTTGAAGCAAACCTTTGAAAAATAACCCCATGTGTGACGTGTTTGGTTGTTTCCTAAATATCTCGTGTATTACAAGTGTTTTACTTTTGTAAACATGAAAATATCTTATTTTTGGTTAAATTTAATTTTTCCTTATCGATGAATTACAATATTTCATTCATAATTATTATGAATAAAAACAGTGAGAAATATGTGTGTTGGTAATGCCTAGTAAGAAATAGTTCTCATACAAAACATTAAACTGAGTGGCACGAATGCCGTGCGTTGTCCCTTTGGTGTAATTTTCTAGACTTGTTTTAAGTTTTATTTGCAAGCGGCGGGGGAATATCCTGGAAGTAGAACTTCAGCAGGGCTTCAGAAAAGATTGAAGTAACCGTGTATTGACTAGAAGCGGGGCTTTCAAGAGTACTCAGAGAATCGCGGAAGGGACGCTAACGAGGTGGTGAGATTGAAAAGTAGTTGGCGGCGTAGCAAGAGAGGAATTAAGTCCTCGAGGAGGGTCATCAGCCATTTCCTTGTTACGACAGACGACCGCTCGTCGCCGCCACGCGATTGGCTAGAGCTGTGACCTACGACAATGCCGCTCGCAACCAGGCCGTGTCGCACTTCAAGCATTGCGGCGGCCAAGAGGCGGCCTTGTCTGCACTGTCCGCCATGTTGCGACGCCCAAAATATTGCAAACCTAACCTGTCGAAACTAAAATGAAACTATTGTACCAAGAGCATGTTGATATTCTGCCTGAAAGTTTAGTTTAATTAGTTGTCATTCGTTTGAAAACTTTCACATACAGAAACCTGCCTCAACATTTTCAATGTTTTGGGTGTCACAATATGGGGATGGACGAAAATGCAGCTTCGATGACGTCATAGAATGACGTCTCCTGTTCTTCCTACCACAATGGCAGCGGCGATGGGAAATACCATAAGTTTTGCGCGTCTCGGAATTTTAAGGAGTAACTATCGTGTTTTAATGTTGCAATCTGTTCATAAACGATCGTGTGACAACTATGGAGGCCCCNAATTTTAAGGAGTAACTATCGTGTTTTAATGTTGCAATCTGTTCATAAACGATCGTGTGACAACTATGGAGGCCCCTTAAGGTACAACACTTTTAATTCAAAGTCAAGACATGGAACTAATTTTCCCTTCGTCGTTACCAACTTTACTGGGCACAAGGCCATTCAATCTTCCTGTTAAAATACTCTACCATGAACAGCCTGTAGCAGGAAAGTTGAGCAGCTTACGCCTGGTTCTCACGTTCACTGATCACGTCTCACAGACAACGGGGAACTAAAACAGCCAATTAGAAACAGTTCTCTTTTCCCACACGAGCCACGCCGCAAAGTTGAGCTCACGCCGTTATTTCTGCTAGAAGAAAGTACAGACTTCGCCGATATTTCCCACAAGTCAATTGGTTCGCATATTCTGTATCATCAATACGTTGGATATTTAACATGTATTGATATAATAGTATAAAACCGTTATGTGTATGTATTTATACTGAAATACGTGAACATAATCTTTAATTTTATTCAAGTGGTTGTAGTTTGGAAAAGAACCGATACGTAGCACTAAAGTGTACAGTGTTTTTTTTTTTTAAGTATAAAACAAAATTGCCATTTCTTGAAAAATGATTTACTAAAACTTCGTATCACAATGGACTTAATAAAAAAGAGTAGAAACATTACAGCATCTAGTTTGTGGTCCATCACCTATTTTGTAATATCGGTAATGAAAATAACTAGCAAAACAACGCGGTCCTTAACATTCTTCAACCAAACAGCAAAATGGTAACGCAATAAAATCTGCTTACATGTGAACAACCATATATTCTGTACGCTCTGTCTGTTTGGGGTGATTTATATATTTACATATTTATTTATTTATCCTCGCATAATCCTCAATACATATTGAGTGAGATTTGTCAAAAGCGACATCATTATATAATTACGTGCACTACAGCACTAACAATATTAGTAAATGCATTATGTACAAGAGTGATGTATATTTTTAAAGTCTAAAATTTTACAATTAATGCACAGTTGTAATCCCATACACTAGCACATTAGTAACACAATTAGTCCACTATGTACAATAGTGATGTCACTTTCTACACTTGGCATGTTATAATCAACGCAATGTTGCAATAGCATGCACCTACAACACTAATAACACAACAATCAATTTACTATGTACAAGCTTGATGTCACTTTTACAGGGGTGAAGTGAAGAGATTTGAGCAGCTTTTAACATCGTGGTCTTGAGAGCCGATGTGGATGGCGTCAGGTGAGTATGTAGCAACGCCGGAAGGCAAGGGCGGGGGAAACGGGAGAGCCCCGAGAAAACGACCCCGCCGGGAATAGAACCAGGTTCGCCTAGATGGGAAGCGAGTAGTCTAACCACTACACCACCGCGACCCCGTGTTACTTTTATACCTTAGTAATTTAGAAGCAATAGTTACAATTAGCAATCGGTGTAAATGTGAATCAAGTTTTATGCTTCTGGAATGCAGGTCTGCGTGAATTGGTTGTGTTTGAGTTGAATATAGTAGAAACAATTAATTTTTCGAAAGTCTAGATGACGGCGCTAGCGTGCCGCATAGCATGTGGCCCAGTTATGTCAGCGCTCGCTGTAATAAAACACAGCCGCAGCGGATGTAATGGCGCCTATTGCCGCACGCCAGTTTATATCGCCGCTGGATATCAAACATTGATTGCGTTGTTGATACGGCGATCGTTACCCCTCATTATTTACTGCCTGTTACCATCGACATGGTGTATCTAATCTCCAGTAGGCGATTATGTAGTTAACTCGAACATTTTTTAATTAAAAAATTGCAGGTTCCACGCTGTTTTTCTCCTCGAGTTTATCATCAAGTCGATTTTCTTTTACAATTTTGCATTTTAGATTACTGAAAGGTAGTTTTTAAATATCCTGAACCATAATATAATTTTACATCACATCATCATTTTTAAAATTATAAAAATGGTAACGCCATTTACAAAGGAAATCGTCTGCTACTCATTCTGAGATGATCGTGAGAAGGCGTATGTTATGTTGTATCTTATTGAATTCGTCAGCATAGCTTACAAAGTTCTGTGGTACCATGTGCATCTACAGTGACACATTAATATTCGGACACCAGGAAATACTTGAAAAATAGCTATATAGAAACTGTATTTATACATATTGTGTAATAAAAACATCTTCTTCCTAANCCAGGAAATACTTGAAAAATAGCTATATAGAAACTGTATTTATACATATTGTGTAATAAAAACATCTTCTTCCTAATTAATAAAGTTACACAACCAATAGTCCATAAAAAAAAGCTGTTGTAGAACGTCAAATACATCACGTAATTGTTAATTACTTAAGACACCGCATACATAGTCACTTTAACATTCATTAANCCAGGAAATACTTGAAAAATAGCTATATAGAAACTGTATTTATACATATTGTGTAATAAAAACATCTTCTTCCTATTTAATAAAGTTACACAACCAATAGTCCATAAAAAAAAGCTGCTGTAGAACGTCAAATACATCACGTAATTGTTAATTACTTAAGACACCGCATACATAGTCACTTTAACATTCATTAANTGTAGAACGTCAAATACATCACGTAATTGTTAATTACTTAAGACACCGCATACATAGTCACTTTAACATTCATTAATATTAATGCAAGTCAATGCATTAGGAAATATCCTGCCCCGACAGTTTTTTTAAATATTTTAAAATGTAATTTCTTATCTTAGATTTAGATTATTTCTCGTCATTTTCTGATAGTATTTTCTTCCCCATATTTTTCCAGCATAAAAACCTTTCATTCTTCTTGCAATGTCTAATTAATTTTGTCTTGTAATAATAATTATTTATTTCCTTCTATAAACAGCGTACACAAATCGGAATATATTGTTTGTGACGTCTGGTTTAACGCAATTTTTATTTGGTGATTGCTAATATGAATGAATTGACGTATTTATTTTGAACTAATATTAGAGGCTGTGTTTATATTTAAATTTGATTTACTGTAGATTTAAAATAAATTGTAATGTTTTTATTTTTATTGACGTCACCAAATTTGTATTCTCTGAACCTCATGCTTTGTTTATTGTCGCCATAGGGGCTGCAGTGGTGTAGTGGTCAGACTACTCACCTCCCACAAAGGCGAACTGGGTTCGATGCCCGGCCGGGCCATCCCCGGCCGGGCCACTCCCGGACTTTCGCATGAGGAAATCATGCCGGACGATGCCGCGGAAGTCCTTATTAGCGATACTTCGAGTGCAGCATGCTCATCGTGCATTAGAACTTGCAGTTTGGCGTTTCTACGCCCCGAGTACAAGTGGATTTAATCCAGCCAGCCGATATTCAGTTCCACACATTTAAAAAATTTACAGCAAAAAACGTATTTGTTTTTTAATTTTAAACAAAATCAGTAAAGTTACGCTATAATACATTCGCGGTTACTTCACTATTTTTATGAAGGNTGTTTTTTAATTTTAAACAAAATCAGTAAAGTTACGCTATAATACATTCGCGGTTACTTCACTATTTTTATGAAGGCCTGCTATGTTCCACTTCCAGGATATTCATCCGCCTCATGCAAACCAAGCTTAGCTAGAAAATTACACCAAAGGACNCCTGCTATGTTCCACTTCCAGGATATTCATCCGCCTCATGCAAACCAAGCTTAGCTAGAAAATTACACCAAAGGACAACGCACCGAATTCGTGCGCACTCAGGTGTTATTAGAATTTTCATGAGAACTATTTCTTACTAGGCGCTACAAACACACACATTTTCTCACTGTGTTTATTCAAATTAACTATTGATGAAATATTATAATTTATAGATAAGATATAAGTAAAACGTTTAATTTAATAAAAAAAATAAGGTACGTTTATGTTAAGAGAAGTGTAAAACGCATATGATACGTGATGTATTAAGGAAACAACCAAACACGTGATACATGGGGTGATTTTTCAAAGGTTTTATTCAAAAAGTGTGAAGAAACTGCGAACAGACTATAGTAGTGTAACACAAATAGCAGTACAAAACTCTCAAAAAAAAAATTCGAAGATGGCTGATAAAATATCTCATGACTGTCATAAAATTAACAATAAAATCTTTTTCAAAACTGGAGTAAAGAACAAAAATTATTAAATTTCATAAATATGTTTATAAACATGAATTTGAATAAAATGTATTACTACGTTATCAAGGGTAAACTTTAGGAAACAGTTATAATAAAAAAACCTTTTTATTACTAAACGGATTTTTTTTTAGATAAATGAAATAAATTATAACCGTAAAAAAACAAATTTATTGGTAAGGAATAAAGTAATGTTTTATAAAACTAAAAAAGTGATAAAATTATGTAAAACTCAATATTCTTTCAGATTTTGGATATGCATAGTGATTAAATGCTTCTGATCGTTAGAATTATGGATTCAATAACAAATGGTTATATTTATAATTCTTTTATGTTTTCAAAACTACTGAATTCGTTTGTAAAAAAAATTTTTATGCCTATATGTTATGTATTTGCTATATATTAATATGTCGTAACATTGATGGGAATATGGAAAAACTAGATGNGAAAAAATTTTTTATGCCTATATGTTATGTATTTGCTATATATTAATATGTCGTAACATTGATAGGAATATGGAAAAACTAGATGTTTTTAAAATCATTATCTAATGTTAGTTTAAAAAATATGTAATATAGTTTACACTTTTTACGTATTATAATTGTTTTCAATTCTTTATTACTCAATAGCGATTTTTAATGTTTTTCACATGTTTTTTATTTAATATAATTTCTGTACCGATAGTAGATACACACTGGAAAGCCAAAAAAAAAAAAAAAAAACTGGTATAGGCGTGCATATGCAAATAACAGAGGTATGGAACCAATCAGAGTAACGCGATACGGTCGGCAGCGCCTATATAAGACAACAAGCGTCTGGCAAAGTTGATCGGTTACTGCTGCTACAATGGCAGGTTATCAAGATTTAAGTGAGTTTGAACGTGGTGTTATAGTCGGCGCACGAGAGATGGGACATAGCATCTCCGAGGTAGCGATAAAATGTGGATTTTTGCGTACGGCCATTTCATAAGTGTACCGTGAATATCGGGAATCCGGTAAAACATCAAATCTTTGACATCGCTGCGGCCGGAAAAAGATCGTGAACGAACGGGACATACGACGACTGACGAGACTCATTAAACGTGACAGACGTGCAACCCTTTCTCAAATTGGCGCAGATTTCAATGCTGGGGCATCAAAAAGTGTCCGCGTGCGAACTATTCAACGGACCAGCATTTATATGGGCTTTCGGAGCCGTGTACCGTTGTTGACTGCACGACGCAAAGCTTTACGCCTCGCCTGGGCCCGCCAACACCGTCATTGGACTGTTGATGACTGGAAATACGTTGCCTGGTCTGACGAGTCTCGTTTCCAATTGTATCGGGTATGGGTATGGAGACATCCTCATGAATCCACGGACCCTACATGTCAACAGGGGACTGTTCAAGCTGGTGAAGTGCAGTTGACGTGAAATGGGACACCTGATACGTCTAGATACGGCTCTAACAGGTGACAGATACGTAAGAATCGTGTCCGATCACCTGCGCCCATTCATGTTCATTGTACATTCCGAAAGACGTGGACAATTCCAGCAGGATAATGCGACACCCCACACGTCGAGAGTTGCTACCGAGTGGCTCCAGGAACACTCTTCTGACTTAGAAACTTCCATTGGCCACCTAAAACACCAGATATGAACATTATTGAGCATATCTGGGATGCCTTGCAAGGTGCTGTTCAGAAGAGATCTCCACCGCCTCGCACTCCTATGGATTTGTGGACTACCCTGCAGGATTCAAGGTGTGAGTTGCCTCCTGCATACCTTCAGACATTAGTCGAGTCCATGCCACGTCGTCTTGCGGCACTTCTGCGTGCTCGCGGTGGCCCTACACGATATTAGGCAGGTGTACCAGTTTTTTTGGTTCTTCAGTGTATGAATAAAATACTTTCACCAATTTGAATTCAATATAATTGCATTAGGGATTTATTATAGGAAGTATACATATATCTCAAATCACTTGTTTACTAATCAGTATTTTCACTACTCAAATCCTATCCATGCTGTTTTTGCTAGACGTGTTGGCAGAAAAGCAGTTCAATGTAGGGGACACGGAGACTGGTTGTGCGCAGCCAGCGAGATCGGTCTATATCGTCTTTATAGACTATGAATACAACGCGAAACAAGTTTGGAGTGCGAACAAAAATTGAGAAAGGGGGAAGGCAGTCAGCAGAGGCGTACACACAAGGCTGTGCGAGCGAGTAAACAGTTGTAACTGCGACAAACAAACCTGGAGTACACATGTAGCGCCTTGCCATGACCCTGACAAATCGTGTGTGCAGTACAAACAGTCAAACATCAGAGTACGTGCCGGCATCGTGGGTATGGAGCGGCGCCGGAATGCAAGTCCGGAGGAAGCGGTAGATCCCAGAGAAAACCCGACGACCAGCGATAGTAGTTATAAAATGCCGGTTCTGCACCAAATGGCATCCTGGCGGGGATCCGGGGAGTTACGGCGGCCATCTTGGATGACGTACCGAGGCAACCTTCTGCTCTGTCATTCCTTGTCAACGTCAGAAATGTTGGATTTCCCCTCCTGCACTGTAATTTCTTGGTAGTGGTGGCCCTCTTGTATGTCCCCACTTCACACTCTTGCATTCTATGGGGGTTTTTCTCAGAGTCCGCCCGATCAACTTTATTTTCTCATGTTCTCTCTTCATAACATAAGCATCACCCCCAACAACGAAAAGGGCCACGATCATGTATGCCCTAACCCTACTTATAAGCATAGTTGGCTGTGATTTCCCAACCATTTAAGATAGTCACCAAATTCATAACATAGATATCACTTACAACGACGAAAATAACCGCAGGGTCAAGTACACCTTAGGCCTTCGTATAAGCACAGTTGGCTATCATTTCCCACATACAGAAGCTATAGTCACTAAATTAATATCTTAGGCATCACCTTCAATGTCAAACAGGGTGGTAGGGACAAGTACACTTTAAACCCTCATATAAGCATAGTTGCCCATCATTTCCCACCCACCGAAATAAGACCACCAAATTCATATCACAGTCATTACTTCCTACTGTAATCAAGGAGATCAGGACAAGTAGGCCTTGAGCTCTGTTATAAACATAATAGGTCAGCATTTCCAAACCTTTGAAGATCGGGAACATGTAACAACTGTGTACACATGTAGGTAAAAAAAATGCGTCGCAAAGTTGCCATTGCCTGTAGCAGTGTAGGGTCTGAAATAGCACACACATATGCATCGACCTGCATTCACTCGACAATCACCCACCATCGCCCTTGTCGTCTGCTACCGCAGGTGTATATCAACTCGGATCACCCTCAGCGACATCTAGCCTCCCTTCGTCCACCATCATCCAAGTTGTGCATATATAAACAAATGTGACAATATATACATAAATAAACGCTAGCATGGGTAACATATGACATACAACTATATGCGGAAAAATCCAGACACATCCAAAGGCACTGTATGCAAGATGTACACAGTCGTGGGTAATGGTAAAATACATATATAGTTATATAAAAAAACACCATCTATCCAACACAAGGGCCGGCGGTCCGAGTCATCGTTAGCCATGGTAACCCTTAACAACCAGTCATATACTTAAAAATAAAGAGGTATACAATTGTACGATAATAAGATATACATAATCGCAGGTTACACTAAAACATGTACGTGTTAATATAAATAAACACCGTCAACCTAACGCAAGGGTCGAGGAAACCAAGTGTAAAAGATATGAAACCAACCTGTACCTGAAAAATAAGTCATGTAGCAAACAATAAAGGATTAGCATATATGAAAGTACATCACGATCATAATGTCATAACGAGTCACATTATATAAAAAATACCCGATGGAGCCACAGTTCATTATTGTGATATCAGTGTTGCTATCATGCCAAGAAGTTTATTAAAATATAGAATGCACGCCGAAATGAGAAAGAAAGAATGATCACAAGGGCCAACCACAAACTTGACTACAATGCGTCAAGTGCGATACACATTATGCGACTTGTAAAGACGGTGTTTCTTTACTTGCCATGAAACAACATACATTTTAAACCATTAGTCGTGCAGAAGAGACGAAACTGCTATACGCTTATGCAAACAGATATAAAAAAAATTATAAAAGCAAATAGTTATAAGCATTTAACGACCTGTGTATATTGCGCGAGAATCAAGTGCTGTATGTCACATAGTCGAAAAAAAAATTACCATTGCGAAGCCGAGAAGCACACACAGCTACACACTGATGCAAACAGATATAAAAACAAAATGTAAAGAAAAAATTGTTATAAGCACTTATTAACCAGCACCATTACATATTACACATGTGTCGGGTGCTGTATGCTAAATGATAAACGATGCTAGACAAGACCAGACCAGACCATCCTGTCACATGATGTCATCCAAGGTTAAGATTAAGATCGTGGTTGCTTGTTGTCATGGTTCCTGCTCTTGTGAGTGAGGCAAATGGATTTTCTCAAGGTATTCTCATGTTGTTTTATAAACAAAATACAGGTTTTTACCCTTCATCACTTGCATATATATATATATATATATATATATATATGAAATAATAGTCAAAGGTCCAGGTCAAGGTCGTAATATATCATGGTTCCTGCTATTGCGATCGGGGGCAATTGGCTTTTCTCAGAGTGTTCATATGTTTTTCTTCATCCTTAAAAATGCCGGCAGGGTGCGCTCTCGCACTTGTTAATCTCCTCCTGGCAGTAGGAGTCAGTGTAGCCATCCTGGCAGTGGCAGCAGGGTTGGCTGTTGCTGATGTCCTCACATGTACCGTTATTGCACAGCTCCTCCTTGCTCATTGCAAGCGGAGGCAAATAGGTTTTCTCAGAATGTTCGCATGTATTTCTTCTTTCTTAAAAATACAAATGTGTATATAGTATTTACAACGAAATAACTTTTTTACCTTGCCTTGTTAAACTGAATTCCTATTGTTAAGGGAAGTACATGAGTGACTCGGCTGATCTGCCACCCTGGAGCCTCACTCTACTCTCGACTAGTGTATGTACCATCCCTTCGACTCGTTGAGACCTGCACAGTGCCTACGCCCACGGTCGACCACCTGGCTACATTTCAGATTCTCGATGTTAGTTGATCACACANCTGGAGCCTCACTCTACTCTCGACTAGTGTATGTACCATCCCTTCGACTCGTTGAGACCTGCACAGTGCCTACGCCCACGGTCGACCACCTGGCTACATTTCAGATTCTCGATGTTAGTTGATCACACAATGTCGGACAGGGTGGATTAGTTCCATCGCTAGTGATGCGGGTTGTAACTGTTGGCTGTAATCTGAATTTGACGGTTTCATTAAGATTGGATAGTAAGGAAATCGTTTTCTATTCTGCTGTACTGGCTAGGGCTGCCTGGTCTTGGTTAGGATCATCTAACTCGATTAACAATGCTTGACGATGTGCAATACGTGCTGGTTGGTAAGTGCTTATAACTACTTTCCATTACATTATATTTTTTTATATCTGTTTGCATCAGTATGTAGCAGTGTTGACCTTGTCGCTCCCCCTGCTTTTCAACTCTGTCATAGTATTTAAATTTATAGTCTTATGTGATGTACGTTACTCGATGCTCGCACATTATGCATTGGTTGGTAGTGGAATTTGTGTGTCTCTGTACTGCAGCGTAGCTCGGTCGGAGGGTGTATGTGGGGAATCGTTTGCTATTCTGCTGTACTAACCAAGGCTACCATGTCAGTTTTCAGATGCATAGTCTTGTCTAGCAACAACTGATGCGATGTGCAGTGCTCGTCGCTTGTGCAATACACGTTGGTTAGTAGGTGTTTATAACTATTTTCCTTTGCATGTTTTATATCTATTCATCAATATGTAGCAGTATAGTCGTCTCTTGCATGACCACTGGTTTAAATGCATGATGTTTAGTGGAAAGCAAAGGAACACAGCCTTTACAAGTCAGTAGCTAGAAATGACCGGTTCCAAAACGCCTGAATAGAAAGAGGGAGCAGGGAGCCATTGATAATATAATACAGCATCTCGGTTCCAAAAAATGTCATTTGTACCTGTTTTCGNAAAGAGGGAGCAGGGAGCCATTGATAATATAATACAGCATCTCGGTTCCAAAAAATGTCATTTGTACCTGTTTTCTCTCGAAATAGGGTGTTTTTCCCCAAAAAAAATGCCTCGTTTTGCCCAAAATTTCCAATTTTCCCCTAAAAATGTCTCGAATTCCGCCAAAAAATGTCATGGTTTGTTCTCGTTNGTTTTGCCCAAAATTTCCAATTTTCCCCTAAAAATGTCTCGAATTCCGCCAAAAAATGTCATGGTTTGTTCTCGTTAAACACACAGCGTAAGGCAGCTCCCGAATGAAAACGCCCACCAAGGTCACCATAAATAGTTCCCAGATTCCTCACACTGGTGCTAGCGCTCGGCGCCGATCATGATAGTTCCCAGATCGCTCACCCATATATCTCAGCACTGGCACTAGGCATCGATCATGATAGTTCTCAGATCGCGCGCCCATGCATCCCAGCGCTAGCGCTCGGCGCCGAACACAGGGGGCCAATGAAGATGGTAAAAAAAATATTTTTTTTTGTAAAATTTATCTCTTTTTTTTTCAATTTGACTAAAATGTTTTTTTGTAAAGCATACAGAGAGTAAACGTAAGGTTAAATGTTTCATGGGAAAAAAATTATTTGAAATTCTTCTTTTAAAAATGTATGATGTCCAGTCAATAACGAGCGTTGCTCAGAACAGTAAAGCGTATCCAGTGTGGCATGGACCAATAGGGACGGTGGCCAGTGGAAATAAATACAGAACCCAACAGAACTGGTAATTATCTAGGTGGATAACTTTCTATTTTGTCGGGGCCGCAGTGATGTAGTGGTTAGACTGCCTGCTTCCCACCATGGCGAAACAGGTTCGATTCCCGACAGGTCACCCCGGCACGATGCTATCGACCCAATGACTGGGCTGTTTACGGTTTATTTAGCACTTCTGAAAGCTTTGATTAAGATATACTTTTCTCCTAGTTTTGTATTCATCTGCTATATGAAAAAATTACAAGGGTCTGATCACTTTATTCATGCGCCTGTTAAGTAAAAATGTGATATTATTAGGAAACTAAATGTATAGTCTATTCGCAGTATCCTCACACTTTTAAACCCAAACAGTTGAGAAAGNGTGATATTATTAGGAAACTAAATGTATAGTCTATTCGCAGTATCCTCACACTTTTAAACCCAAACAGTTGAGAAAGCATTCCATGTATGACGTGCTTGCTTGTTTTCTGAATATGTCACCTATCACAAGTGTTGTATACTTCTGTTAACATAAATGTATTTTATTTCTGGTTAAATTAAATATTACTTATATTTTAAATATAAATTACAATACTTTATTTATAATTAATTAAAACGCCTAGTAAGAAAAAGTTTTCACTCAAAATATTATTAAACTGACTGTGTACGAATGCGAAGCGTATTGAGCTTGCTGCATGATGGTTTTAAATTATCTCTAAGGAAAGCTAACAGATACAGGTATCTAGAAAAAAATAATTTTTTTAATACAATGCATTTTATTAAAATAATTTTATACATTGTAAACAAAAGAGGATTAAAACAGAGTCACTACATGATTGCCCGACTGCTTTCGAAAGCAAGAGTAAGAGCGATGACAGGTTGACTGCACAAAATGTGTTCGGCGATGTTCCTGGCTGGCAGTGCGATGTACTGAAACACGAGTCTGCGGTAATAATATTAGTAACCCACTTCTGTAGGTGAGCGAGGGTCAGCGCAGTGTGGCTCGTTGTCAGCGCTGAAAAAATAAGCAAACTGATAACATTAAATAATTATTTTTAATAAAATCATGGCAATCTACATCTCTCTCTCTGTCGGCGTTGCGCTGTTCTAAAACATCAGGCATCGTCGACAATGTAAGTAACTCACCTCTGTCGGCGAGCGAACACTTCTGTAGGCTGCACGACGGGCGTTCGTCTTTGTTCCTGGTTGACTGCACGTCCAGTGTTCGACACTGCATGCTGGCTGAAAAAAATCGGCGCCGAACGCATGGCCAATGTAGACTGTAAAAATTTATCTTAAAGTTTTTTTTTATGTTGATTGAAATGTTTATTTTGTAAAGCATACAGAGAGTCAACGCCTAGGAGGCGCCATGACATAGCCTCGGGCTACGGGAATTCACGCTCTTGCATCCCATAGCAAGGGGGGCGGCACCGCGGTGACGCAATGGGTAAAGCGCAACTTTATGCTCTCGCATTCACAGGGGAGGGGGCAAGCATGTCCCAAGAGAGATGCCTTAGATGGCAAGTTAAATGCCACGCTCTAGCATTCCATTTCAATGAGGGCCACAGTAGCATAGTGGATAGAATGCATGTTAAAACATCGCGCTCCCGCATTCACAGGGGAGGGTAGACGTGTCCCAAGACCAGGACAAAGCCTGGGCCTACGGAACTTCACGCTCTCGCATTCCATAGCAAGGGTGCCGAGGTTATGCAATGGGTAGAGCGCAACCCCATGCTCTTGCATTCACACACCGACGGCGGCTCCTAAAAGAGATGCCTGCCAGGGCATAGCTTCGGAGGGCTATGGGACTTCACGCTCTCGCATTCCATAGCAAGGGTGTTGCGGTGACGCAATGGGTAGAGTGTAACTCCATGCTCTTTAATTCAGACACCGACGACGGCTCCCAACAGAGACGCCTGCCAGGACATAGTTTCGCGAGGCTACAGAACTTCACAGTCTCGCATTCCATAGCAAGGGTGCTGTGGTGATGCAATGGGTAGAGCACAACTCCATGCTCTTGCGTTCACGCACTGGCAATGGGCTCCCAACAGACACCTGCAAGGACATAGCTTCGGAAGGCTACGGGACTTCACACTCTCACATTCCATAGCAAGGATGCTGTGGTAATGCAATGGGTAGAGCACAACTCCATGCTACCGCATTCACAAGGGAAGTGGGCAGACATGTCACGAGAGAAACACCTGCCTCGGACTACTTGACTTCACACTCTAGCATTCCATCTCAATGGGTGTCGCGGTGATGCATTGGGTAGAGCACAACTTTGCGCTCTCGCATTCACAGGGGAGGGCAGACGTGTCCCAAGATAGACGCCTGCCTCGGGCTACGTGACATAATGCTCATGATTAGAGCACAACTTCATGCTCTCGCATTCACAGGCGATGGGGCAGAAGTGTCCCAAGATAGATGCCTGCCTCGTTCTACGGGACGTCACCCTCTAGCATTTCATTTCAATGGGTGCCGCAGTGACACAGTGAATAGAGAGCATGTTAAAACTTCGCGCTCTCGCATT
The DNA here is from genome assembly GCA_002778355.1 of Clitarchus hookeri. NCBI lineage: Eukaryota > Metazoa > Arthropoda > Insecta > Phasmatodea > Phasmatidae > Clitarchus > Clitarchus hookeri. Next base: position 505,719 of record NQII01000209.1, read on the forward strand.
CACAGACGAGGGCAGACGTGTCCCAAGAGAGACACCTGCATCGGGCTACGGGACTTCACGCTCAAGCATTCCATTTCAATGAGTGCCACAGTGATGCAATGGGTAAAGTGCAACTTCATGCTCTCGCATTCACAGGGGAGGGGCAGGCATGTCCCAAGAAATATGCCTTAGGTGGCAAGTTAAATGTCACGCTCTAGCATTCCATTTCAATGGGTGCCACGGAGACTCAATAGCTCGTCGCCATGGAAGGCCGTCTGTTCGCCAACGCGAACGTACCGTACACCAAGCTGGGCGCCCAGCTGAGCAACGTATCCAGCGATGTAGGAAAACTCGGCACGTTAGGTGGTGCATTTGCAGATATGGAGAAGAAAATTAACGTTGTAGGCAATCAAGTTAGCGGTCTCACTGCGAAACTAGACAGTCTCCTTAATGACAAAGCCTCGAACGACGTGGTCGAGCGAAACTAGGCAGTCACCGTAATAACATGACCGCACTGGAAGCAATAAGTAAGAAGTTACACGCGAACCTCGGTGCCATTATTACGATGTCCCTCACCACAACAAAACATTTTCAGATTTTAACCAATAACATGCAAAGCAGACTGTCAAGAAAGCTGCCTGCCAAGGAAGCACAACTGGTAGATTTAGGCGATCGCGACGACGATGGGTCCCTTACAACCCTTGCTGCAACATTGAAAGATAATCTACATATAGCGACCGAGAGCGCCGACAAGCTGAGTGGTGTGGATGCCTAGCTCACAGCAGTCGAGACAAAGCTCGGGCAGTTCGATATTAAGAGGTTTACAATCCTGTCCGCGAAACTAGACGACCACCTTAATGCGTCAGGTGCAGGTTCGACTATGCTAAACACATTATGTACGCAGCCAGAGAGCATAGGCAGCTTAGAGACAAATCTCAGCAAGATATTGGAAGAGATGACGAATAAACTTAGTACAAATCTGCTTGAAGAACTCGACATCCAAAATCAAACCTTGAGTAAGACTTGGGCGGCTGCGGTAGCTTAGTGGATAGATTAAGAATGAAAAAAAAACACCACGCACTTGCACTCCATTGCTACGAGGTGTCGCAGTGATGGAACGGATAGAGGACAAGTTAAATGGCACCCGCTAGCATTCCATTTCGATGGGGTCCTCGGTAGAGTAGTGGATAGAGTGCACACTTCGCGCTCCTGCATTCACAGGGCAGGGGCAGGCGTGTCCCAAAAGAGAGACATCCGCAACGCCTCCATGACATATATATATGCTGCAGCCAGGTTGTACGATCAGTCAGTACGCAAAAAAAGATGTCATGCAGTATAATTACATACAAGCATGTTTTAATGTGAAGAGACATGAACCTAGGCGCTGGGAGCCTGGAGGAGGGAAGACACAGACACACACCAGACGACTTACAAGGCAGTCAGTGTAAAGTAGTTCTCGCATCCCAAGAGGGGCCGTGGAGATGCAACGGATAGAGCAGACGCGTTAAAATTCATGGTCTTGCATTCACAGGGGAGTGGTACCGCAGCAGCTGAGTCATGTCTCAAGTGGATGTATTAAAAAACAAACTCAGATTTGCTTTAAAATAATAATAATAATAATACATTATAGCCCCCTGTCTCACCGAGAGAGAGAAAAAACACGTTTACATGGTTTTACCGTCACTCTTCAGTGCAAGAGCGATGGAAATATATATATATTGTGCATGCAAAGCCGGGAGGGTGATCTCAGAGTCTTACCAAATCCGAGTATACTTAAATTGTTTCATACTTACACATGTACAGCAAGACCATCCGTTGTAGGTCTTGCTTCCTCAACATCTCACGAGATACTATTTGATACAATACTTAGAAAGGCGTATTTATTATGCACATCCCAGCCCACGACGTGAGTTTCGGAAATATATATATTTAAAAAAAATATGTAAAGTAGAGAACCAATCATACTTACACACGTACAGCAGACCCGTCCATTGTAGGTCTTGCTTCTACGACGTTTCACGAGATACTATATGATGCAATGCTTAGAAAGGCGTTTTTTTTATTGGAAATATATATTAACAAATACATAAAGTAGTATGATTAAAAATTATTATTAACGTCCCAGGCAAGGACACACAAGGCAACGGCTGCAAGTGACACGCACGTGAGTTTCGGAAATATATATATATATATTTTTAAAAAATATGTCAAGTAGTAATCAGTGCCGCAACCAATCTACTTACGCCTAACACAAATACTACAAGCAGTGGCCGGGAGGGTTAATCTTAGAGAAAAGTATATCTTAATCAAAGCTTTCAGAAGTGCTAAATAAACCGTAAACAGCCCAGTCATTGGGTCGATAGCATCGTGCCAAGGTGACCCGCCGGGAATCGAACCTGTTTCACCTTGGTGGGAGGCAGGTAGTCTAACCACTACACCACTTCGGCCCTAACAAGATAGAAAGTTATCCACCTAGATAATTACCAGTTCTGTTGGGTTCTGTATTTATTTCCACTGGCCACCATCCCTATTGGTCCATGCCACACTGGATACACTTTACTGTTCTGAGCAACGCTCGTTATTGACTGGACATCATACATTTTTAAAAGAAGAATTTCAAATAGTTTTGTTTCCATGAAACATTGAACCTTACGTTGACTTTCTGTATGCTTTACAAAAACATTTCAATTAAATAGAAAAAAAAAAAGATAAATTTTTACAAAAAAAATTTTTTTATCATCTTTGTTGGCCCCCTGCGTTCGGCGCCGAGCGCTAGCGCTGGGATGCATGGGCGCGCGATCTGGGAACTATCATGATCGGCACTGAGTGCTAGCGCTGGGATATATGGGTGAGCGATCTGGGAACTATCATGATCGGCGCCGAGCGCTAGCACCTGTGTGAGGAATCTGGGAACTATTTATGGTGACCTTGGTGGGCGTTTTCATCCGGGAGCTGCCTGACGCTGTGTGTTTAACGGGAACAAACCATGACTTTTTTGGTGGAATTCGAAACATTTTTAGGGGGAAATTGGAAATTTTGGGCAAAACGAGGCATTTTTTTGGGGGGGAAACACCATATTTCGAGCGAAAAACAGGTAAAAATGACATTTTTTTGGGACCAAGATGCTGTCTTATATTATCAATGGCTCCCTGCTCCCTCTTTCTAGCCATGTGTTTTGGAACCGGTCATTTCTAACTACTCAAGTCGTGTAATGCATCTTCAAATTTTCACCACTGGTAAATAGTGTATTGCACTTGACATATTGTAGAATATTTTTGAGGTTTGTATTTCTGAACATAATGTCTTTTTCCCGTTGGCAGGCAATCCAGCTTTTCACTAAAGTTCTCGTCGCAATAGAAACACTAATATCGCTATTACATACTACAGAACTATCAGGTTTTACTTTTTTTATAGTAGAGATTCGATACGACATTGTGCTCGCAGAATACTTGCATCTATGTTGAGAATTTATTATTTGTTATTATGTGACCTCATTTTTTCATGTATGGGAGGGTTTTGTATGTTGCACGAGGTTAACCCAACCCACGTGTGAGGCTGGCGCTATTTATAGCGACCTTTAGCCCTCACGGTCAAACCACGCTGCTGTAGTCCTCCAGTGCTATCGGTACCATCGAGCTGCAACCCTCATTGGCGTTTAGATCGACACCTCGTGCGTCTGGCATTTTTTGAGCTACTTGCGCAGAGTACTGCATGCATGCGTGAGTGTTATGCATGCTGCATGTCGGAATTAGGTTATGTTTGTCGACACAAGTACTCCTAGCAACAACCATCGGTAACGCAAACAATGTTGGCATTCCTCCTGAAAGGTGACAGGAGAAAAGAAGATGGCCGAAGACCACCAAGACCCTAGCAGACGATAGTCGTCCACTTTAGCTGTCGACTGGAGAAACGAAGATGGCAAAAGCATGTGTGTATTGCTCAAGCAATCACCAGAAGGGACCTGAGTTAGAGACTTGAGACTATACAAAAAAAATATTATTAATTCCCTTTCAGACTTAGAAAAATCTGGTAAATTTGTATCCCAGTGGGCCTAATATTAGCGAGGGTTAAGATAAATGAATAATATAGATACAATTTATACAATTTGCCTTTATTTTACAGACTAAGAATACATAATAATATTTGATACACTCTCAACTTATTCTTCATTCGAGAAAAACATTTATGGTGACTGTTTTTGCAGAACAATTCCTGCTGTGAGAATACAAGACACACTTAATCACATATACCGTACACAAGTTATCACATGGGTATATCGTGTAGACGATGGCAAATGAGCCGTTACTATATTCATGACATTTGACTCTGGTGCTGTTACTGAATGTCTTGATACAATACATGCACATGCTTTCCAATGAACGACAAACATTGCCGTTGCACTTTTTGTTATGTTTATACAGTACATCACTGCGAATAAACACAGCATCGCAGTTATCACAGTGGAACACCTTGTATGCTGGGCTGAACATGCAATGGCAACTTTCATGTCGGCGTGCATTACAACGTGTACCAAAAGTATTTCCACAAAAGTAACATTGATACAGTAATACTTGTAGCGACTCTTCAGGGCACCTTGCTGTTGACGATGCCAATGGTGTTACAGATGGTAAGTCTCCAATCACTGATTCTGTCTTTATATTGTAGCAGAGTACACGACCGAAGTAGATGTTTGTAGTCGTAATAATCTGCTTTCCACCACCAAAACGCCATAGAAATTACATCAATTTTTACATGATGCTCGCTTGTATACTGTTCACACTGCATGCTAGTTTGCATTGCACATCTCAGGCTGCTTCAGTAGATGACTGCTGGCTGTGTGGTGCAGACATCAGCATGGTTGTCGGACTGAAATATGTAACCTTATCAGGTTGATCGCTGTCTAGCCTGCGAAGTTGACAGTTCAGCATCTCAACTTCTTTACACTTGTTCATCTTTCAATTTTGGAGGTGCTTTGTTTTTCTTTTTTTGTTGCTGCTGCTGCTGCTGCTGCTGCTCGCTCCCGATGTGTCTCACACAAGCTCCTGGGATGTGGTGTGTCTATAACAGTAACACTACCTTGAAAACATCCTAGGCATGGGAGACAGCCAAGAATCTCTTCGTCCTAATGCAGATAGACAGGTAGGTGATTGTAGACGGATTTTATTTCGTGTCGTGCATATGCAAGAAGGAATTCTTTAAGAAGATATGCAAGCTCGTTATCTTTGTCGAGTGCTGCAAGTGATTTAATTTTTCCATATGCTATGTATGATAGCTGATAAAATTTCCTGACCACCAGAAATCTCCATCTCATTTTCACTATGTCCTCTCGACGAGAGAAAGATGTTCTGAGCGATGTGTGGTGGTACGAACTGCTTTTTATAGACCTAAAAGTGAGTAGGGTGGACAGAAACGATATCATCTACCAACACCTGTTTATTAGAAGCGATATTTGAAAGACACATGGTAATATCTACAGCTCGATATATTCAAACGAAATAAAATTTTCCTTTGTACTGTATAACTGAATTCCTCTTGTAAAGGGGCATGCATGTGTAATATGTGATTGCGATGGTTCTTAAGTGCTTATAACTATTTCCCTTTACATTTCATTTTTATAACAGTTTTCATCAGTGTGTAGCAGTGTTCAACATATCATTCCCGCACTTCGCAATGGAAATTTTTTCGCCTAACATAATGTACAGTGCTTGATGCTCGCGCAATATGCATTTGTTGGTAAATAAGTATAACTATTTGCTTTTATAATTACTTTATTTAGTCTGTTTGCTTCAGCACGTAGCAGTGTCGTCTCTATTGAGCAACTAATGTTTTAAATGTATGTTGTTTCGTATGTGCTCACAGTTCTAATACTATAAATAGTATGTATTCAAATAAGTACATGTGAATATATATATTATTTAAAAGGGTTTAATTTGTTACCTTGTACTATATAAAAGAATTCCTCTCGTAAAGAGAAGTGTATGAGTGACTCGGTTGGTCTGCCACGCTGGAATCTGATGTGCCTCTCTCGGCTAGTGTTCTGTGCCATCCGTTCGACTTGTCGAGACCTGCACGGTGTCTACACTGCCGGTCGACTGCTTAAGCTGACTTACAGATTCTCACGATGTTAGTTGATTGTGCGACGTCGGCCGAGTCGAATGTGTTCTGTTGTGAGCGTTGATTGTACTCTGAATGTCACTGCTTCGTTTCAGTCGTTTCGTAAGGAAATCGTTTGCAATTTTGTTGTACTTACCAGGATGGTCTGGTCTTGTCTAGCATCGTTTAACACACAGCGTACAGCACCCGATGCTTGTGTAATATGTAATTGCGCTGGTTGGTAAGTGCTTATAACTATTTTTCCTTTACATTTTGTTTTTATATCTGTTTGAATGAGTGTGTAGCAGTGTCGACCTTATCGCACCTGTGCTTCTCGGTTTGACAAAAGTATTTTTTTTTAACATGATGTACTGCACTCGTTGCTCGCGCAATATACACTGGTTGTTAAATGCTTATAACTATTTGCTNCATTTTTATAACAGTTTTCATCAGTGTGTAGCAGTGTTCAACATATCATTCCCGCACTTCGCAATGGAAATTTTTTCGCCTAACATAATGTACAGTGCTTGATGCTCGCGCAATATGCATTTGTTGGTAAATAAGTATAACTATTTGCTTTTATAATTACTTTATTTAGTCTGTTTGCTTCAGCACGTAGCAGTGTCGTCTCTATTGAGCAACTAATGTTTTAAATGTATGTTGTTTCGTATGTGCTCACAGTTCTAATACTATAAATAGTATGTATTCAAATAAGTACATGTGAATATATATATTATTTAAAAGGGTTTAATTTGTTACCTTGTACTATATAAAAGAATTCCTCTCGTAAAGAGAAGTGTATGAGTGACTCGGTTGGTCTGCCACGCTGGAATCTGATGTGCCTCTCTCGGCTAGTGTTCTGTGCCATCCGTTCGACTTGTCGAGACCTGCACGGTGTCTACACTGCCGGTCGACTGCTTAAGCTGACTTACAGATTCTCACGATGTTAGTTGATTGTGCGACGTCGGCCGAGTCGAATGTGTTCTGTTGTGAGCGTTGATTGTACTCTGAATGTCACTGCTTCGTTTCAGTCGTTTCGTAAGGAAATCGTTTGCAATTTTGTTGTACTTACCAGGATGGTCTGGTCTTGTCTAGCATCGTTTAACACACAGCGTACAGCACCCGATGCTTGTGTAATATGTAATTGCGCTGGTTGGTAAGTGCTTATAACTATTTTTCCTTTACATTTTGTTTTTATATCTGTTTGCATGAGTGTGTAGCAGTGTCGACCTTATCGCACCTGTGCTTCTCGGTTTGACAAAAGTATTTTTTTTTTAACATGATGTACTGCACTCGTTGCTCGCGCAATATACACTGGTTGTTAAATGCTTATAACTATTTGCTTTCATAATTTTTTATATCTGTTTGCATTAGCGTATAGCAGTGTCGTCTCTTTTGCACGACTAATGGTTTAAAATGTAAGTTGTTTCTTGGCAAGCAAAGGAACACAGTCCATACAAATCGCGTAATGTGTATCACACTTGACAAATTGTAATCATGTTTGTGGTTTGCCCTTGTGATCATTCTTTCTTTCTCATGTCGGCGTGCATTCTATCTTTTACTAAACTTCTTGGCGTGATAGCAACACAGATATCACAATAATGGACTGTGGCTCCAATCGGGTATTTTTATATATTGTGACTCGTTATGACATCATGCTTCTGATGTACTTTCATATATGCTAGTCCTTTGTTGTTTGTTACATGACTGATATTCTGTGTACAGGTTGGTTTCATATATTTTATGCCTGGTTTCCCGACCCTTGCATTAGGCTGACGGAGTTTATTTACATTAACAGTATATGTTTTAGTGTAACCTGTAACTATGTATGCCTGATTATCGGTACAGTTGTACACCACTTTATTTTTAAGTATATGACTGGTTTGATAAGGGTTACCAAGGTTAACTATGACTCAAACCGCCGGCCCTTGTGTCGGACTGATGGTGTTAGTTTATTTTACTATATATGTATTATACAGTTTGACGTGTGATGCATTAGGAGTATTAGAGCGGTGCTGTCCCACAATCACCCCCCTCCCCCCACCTGCATAACCAGTGTAGGGACTTCGAGAAACACGCGGCAGTCATAATCACGGCAGAAAAAGGTCAAGCAGAGGCAACCACGCACTTCCAAACCTTACACGTGTCACTGCTGCGGAGGCCACCCCCCACCCTCACCCCCTACGCCTCTAGCAAGCCCGTGAGATCTGTTGAGCGCCGAGATATCACAAAATAATCATGTGTATTTCGCCGGAAATCAGAAAATACGCACCGAGAAACAGCTGACAAGCTGGGATGGGGTGACTAGAACACTCCCTCCCCCTTAGCTAACCACGGGACAATGTGGACACGCACCGCGGAGAAATAGCTGACAGAGTAAGCTCGGGAAAGGGTGTCACCTTCCCCCCCCCCCCACAAACTTCAGGAACCAGGGCACGTTTTGAAGTGCTGCATTGTTCTGCTTCCTACCACCTCACCCCCTCCCACAACAAGGCGACACATGCCGACAATTAGGAAGGGAAGCTAGGGAGCATATAAGCCTCCTTGCGGGAAGGTGGGATCCGTCAATTATTACCGCGCAGAGGGAACAGCTGCGCCAGTGCGGCCGGGGGCACATCGGACCCTCGGCCACATCAGTACGTCAGAACAGCAGTCCAGTGAGACGACACCAAATGCGGGCCTTTTCCAAGGCCGCCCAGATCGCCAGAGCTCATCCCCAGCTGACATCATACCAGCACCAACAGCAGAGTAGTTAAGTATCAAGTCGCCGCCCAGANCTTTTCCAAGGCCGCCCAGATCGCCAGAGCTCATCCCCAGCTGACATCATACCAGCACCAACAGCAGAGTAGTTAAGTATCAAGTCGCTGCCCAGAGAAGCCCCCCTCCACCACGAAGTCGCCCTAGTTAATACGAGTAGCCAAATTAGAGTACCACACCTCAGAAGTGTTGCTGTATGTTGTTTTTGTTCAAACTCGAAACAATATAATTATCCAGTTAAGTGAAACGTCAAAAGACTACCTTATTGAAATACCCTCAACCTTCTAGGCACCTTAAAGTCTATGCCTGGAGGTATTAACTACGACCCTATAAGCCACACTGTATTCCACAGTGGCGTGGCATCAAGTTAAATAGTCACGCCCAACGTGGGGATAAGCCCACATCAGTTAAATTGGCGCCCTGTCGAGTGGTGTAGCGTCAAGTTACCCACGAATACATACATCATGCATGCAGTGCATTGGTATATATCTTTATTTTTTTGCATATCTTGGTATATATCTTTATTTCTTTGCATATCGTTGTTTGTTGAATGTTACCCATGTTGGCATTTATTTATGTATATATTGTCACATTTGACATATATATGTACAACCTGGACGATGACGGAGGAAGAGAGGCTAGCTGTCGTTGATGGAGGTCCGAGTTGATAGACACTTGCGGTAACAGACGACAAGGAAGATGGGTGATTGTTGAGTGCTTGCAGGTCGATGTGTATGTGTATGCTATTTCACACCCTACACTCCTACATGTAACAGTAATTTTGCGACGCACTTGTATGTATACCTACCTTTATTTTTTATTTACATGTGTGGACGGTTGTTTCATGTTCCCGAAATTCAAAGATATAAAAATGCTGACCAACTGTGCTTGTAACATGGCATAGGGGCTACTTGTCCTTATCTCTTTGATTGCAGTCGGAAGTGAAGACTGTGATATGAATTTGATGGTCGTAGCTTCGGCGGAGGATGGGAAACATCGGGCAACAATACTTATAAGAGGACTTAAAGTGTACTTGTCCCTACCACCGTGTTTGTCATCGGAGGTGATGCCTATGCAATGAATTTGGTGACTATAACTTCTGTGGGTGGGAAATGGTAGCCAACTATGCTTATACGAGGACTTAGGGCGTACTTGCACTACAGTCCTGTTCGTTCTCGGCGGCGATCTCTATGTTATGAATATGACGACTATATCTTAAGTTGATGAGAAATGTCGGTCGACTATGCTTATAAGATGCCTTAAAGTTTACTTGACCCTAACACCCCTCTTCTCTATCAGAGGAGATGTGTATAATATGAATTTGATACCTATAGCTTCGGTGCATGGGAAATGGTGGGCAACTATGCTTATAAGTGGGATTAGGGCGTGCTTGATCCTGCGGCCCTGTTCATGGACAGGGGCGATTACTATGTTAGGAATTTTGTGACTATATCTTAAATGGCTCGGAAATTACAACCAACTATGATAATAAGTGGGTTTATGGCCTATTTGACTATGCGGTCCTTTTCGTCGTGGGGGATGATACCAATGTTATGAATTTGATGGCTGTATCTTAAACAGTTCGGAAATAACATCCAACTATGCATATAGGAGGGTTTAAAGCATACTTGACCACGCGGTCCTTTTCATCATCGTGGGTGCACATGTTATGAATTTTGTGACTATATCTTAAATGGCTCGGAAATTATTCAACTATGTTCATAAGTGCAATTAAGGCATACTTGACCCTGCGGCCCTTTTCGTCATTGGGGTTGATACCTATGTTATGAATTCGCTGGTTTTATCTTAAATGGTTCGAAAATTACAATCAACTATGCTTATAAGTGCGCTTGTGACATAGTTGACCCTGTGGTCCTTTTCGTTGTCGGGGATGATGCTTATGTTGTGAATTTGGTGACTATCTTAAACGGTTCGGAAATTACGGTCTATTTTGCTTATAAGTGCGCTTAAGGCATACTTGAACGTGAGGTCCTTTTCGTTGTTTGGGGTGATGCCTATGTTATGAATTTGGTGGCTGTTTCTTAAACGGCTCATAAATTACAGGCAACTTTGCTTATAATTGCTTTAGGGCATACTTGACCCTGAGGTTATTTTCGCTATCGGGGGTGATCCCTATGTTATGACGAGAGCATGAGAAAATAAAAGAGATCGGGAGGACTCTGAGGAAACCCCACACTCGGAAAGCAAGAGCATAAAGTGGGGACTTCTGGTAGGACTCTGAGAAACATCTCCCCCACCACACACACACAGAATACAAGAGCATGAAGTGGGAATGTCCAGTAGGGAGGAATGAGAGAGTGTGAGAAAATAAAGGAGATCGGGTGAACTCTGAGAAAAACCCCCGCATGGAAATGCAAGAGTGTGAAGTTGAGACATCCAATATGGCCACCATTGGCCAGGAATAACAGTGCCAGGGGGGGGGATCCAACATGACCGAGGTTGTCAAGTAATGACTGAGCAGGAGGTTGCCTCGTGACGTCATCCATGATGGCCGCCGTGGCTCCCCGCCAGGACGCCCGTTGGCGCAGAACCGGCATTTTATAACTACTAGCGGCATCGTCCAGCACGGTTCTTATGTACGAAAATCCGGGAGTGATCCCGCCGGGAATCGAGGTGAAGTGGTGAGTTGCGAGATTTGGGCGGCTCTTAACATCGAGGTCTTGAGAGCCGATGAGGGTGAAATGAAGTGAGAATGGAGTAGCGCCAGAATGCAAGGGCGGGGGAAACGGGATATCCCGAGAAAACCCGCTGACCAGCGCCATTGTCCGGTACAATTCCCACATGCGAAAATCCGGGAGTGATCCGGCAGGGGATTGAACCCGGTTCGCCTTGGTGGAAGGCGAGCGCTCTAGCCATACGCAAACCGCGGCCCCCACCACACAGAGAATAGTCCTCTTGAAACGATAATGACACCGTGGTAATAGCGAAAGGTTGGCAGCCGTACAACATGGTCAATTTTCCTTTGGGCCTCGTCCAAAACGAGCAGATTGTGCGGGTTATTCGGATTAATAATAAACGTTAAATCCCACGCGAGTAGGACGCTTCACGACCCCACGGCTGTACATCAAGGGAACATCACATTACTCTAGTGTAAATGGCACTTGTATGACGTTTAGTCAGAACGAAAATCTCCGTACTGAAAGCCCGAAGGGCTTCATTATCGTTTATCGTTTCGAAAGTAATATCGAACTTCGTGACGGCAACCGAACACTTGAAAACGCTTAGAATACCTACTTTCGTTACGAAACGAACATTCGAGTAACAACGAATATTTTTTTGTCGAAATCAAACAAAACTAATAACTTAGAATAAGTCCTCTGGTGACTGTATGGACTACAGACTGAAACATGAGGCAGAGTAATTTCCGTGTTCTCAGCATTTCCCCAGCACTTACTCAAGAACTGCTAAACGAACTGTAGAATTCACGTGTTTCAATAATATTGTGACATTTCAGTAGCAAAGTAATTGCTTTATTTTTGGAAGGAACCCAACCTGTAAATTGTTATGTATATAATAAATACCTATAAATATATTTGAACCACAAAAGTAATAGATTTATTCTGCTTATTTTCAGTAAAAAATTCGCATAAAACATTTTTCTTGATCATAAGATTTAAGAGATCAACGTTTGCAGCATTAACAATTACAATCACCTATTAACAAAATCTTTTTTGGCTTCGTAATAAAATATTTAAATGTTATGTCTGATGTGGCTTTCTTTTTTGTAACAAAACCAGAACGGACGATTTGATCGGCACACACAAAGACGCGGCATACGTATTCCTATGGTCATTTTATGGGGTTTCCCTCCCTTAAGACCAATCAGTTTTGGAGAGACGGNAAAATATTTAAATGTTATGTCTGATGTGGCTTTATTTTTTGTAACAAAACCAGAACGGACGATTTGATCGGCACACACAAAGACGCGGCATACGTATTCCTGTGGTCATTTTATGGGGTTTCCCTCCCTTAAGACCAATCAGTTTTGGAGAGACGGGAAGGGGTAGCAAATCCACAAGGGCTCGGGGGGGGGGAAGACGGGTGAACTGTAGAAAAACAGCTCAGGGCCATTTCACATGATCAAATTTTTTTTCAAATTACCTTCAATTACCTTCAATTTTTATTGAATTCAATTTATTGACTTCTATATGACGTCATACGAACGTCATAGTCATGGCCGTTTTATCTTTCGATTTATTGAACGTCTCATTTTTCTTCAAGATTTTCGTTTAGAACATGTTCTATATTTTCTTCAATACAAACTTTCAATCGCCGATCACAGTTTTTCTGGCAATATTAATGACAGTAATCTCATAATAGAGTTGTGTACAATAGTATGAGGAAAATTAGTTGTGGCTTAAACAATTATTTTCGCGCTGTGTATGAGTCGTAGATACTTCTAAAAATTAACTTTTGGTATTTTTTTTAACTGGTTTGATCAAAAAGTTTGAGATAAATTTTCATGTGGAGACTTGAAAGCGTATTGATTGTCATTCACTGAAAGGAAAATTAAGCGATTATTTTAGTTCAATAAACTAAATTCATGTAATTGAATTCAATTAATATTTGATAGTGTGAAATAGCCTTTAGCTTGGCAGACTTTCTTCAGCTCTACGGTTTTACACATTAAATATAGTGTGTTGGGTGGAAAATCTGTTCTCATTATATTTGTTTATCTTCGGGAGGGATCCTGCCACACTGCTCTCAGACAGCAGACATAGCAGAGCATACCACGCAAACAAACCTACTGTGTTAATAAGTTACATGACAATGTTTATATTGAAAGTGTCAGAACTGTATAAATTGACTGAAAGGAAAAATTTAGCAGGGCAATAAAAAGTGCTCACCTTACCGAAAATAGTGTGGTGTATCTTCCTTTCTTTGCACCGTGGGTGCTGTCAGGGTTTTCTATCATACAATGTAGTAAAAATTAATAATCTTCATAAATTTATTTTGAATGGATTTTTATTGAAAATAGCATCCTCTAGCAGAGGGTATTGCCGTCAGTTGCTCAGTCGTGATATTAAAGTTCCCTTTTAGGACCTCTGGTGTTACGAGATTAGCAGGTACGGAAATATGACAGAGATGCGGAATTCATAAATTAATTTATTTATTCTTACGGTTACGTATAAATGATGTACATCTTCAGTATTTCCGGAAATTGGAAACTCAGCTCCCAAACTATACATAAACCAAATAAAAAATATAGAGGAAAGCAATATCTTGAAGCTCGGCCACCACTTCGGGAGAATGGCCGCTAATGGCACTGATCGCCTCACCTACCGCGGGTGATCATAGTAGAAGTCATGGTCACACGTTACAACAGCCTATTGCAGGATGACTTACCTTCCTTCTTGGAGGGCTTGTGCCTGTGCAAGTGTTTCTCGAGGAAGGCGATCAGCATGCCTGGCACGAGGTCTGCGGCGACTGTCTGGAGAGGAACAACATGGCATCTGGAGGCGCAGTCAAGGAACATGCTCGCTATCACTTCCAGCGCGAGGAGCGGAGCACTTTGCCACTCGCCGACGTCAACAGCTATTAACACTTCCTCTACGCGCTTCTCTTCTCTCCAGCGTCGTCTATTAGTCGGCGTTTTATTGTCATGTACAGTCTATTCGCGCAGTATCTTCACACCTTTTTCAATAGAACTTTTGAAAAATCACCTTTCGTATGACGTGTTTAATTGTATCCAAGTATGTCACGTATCACAAGTGTTGCATAGTCGTTTTAACATACAAGTACTNACACCTTTTTCAATAGAACTTTTGAAAAATCACCTCTCGTATGACGTGTTTAATTGTATCCAAGTATGTCACGTATCACAAGTGTTGCATAGTCGTTTTAACATACAAGTACTTTGCATTTAGTTAAATTTAACTTTTACTAACATTTCATGTGTAAATTACAATATTTAATTTATAATTCATACGAATAAAAACAGTGATGATATATAGGTTGGTAATGCCTAGTAAAAATAATTCTCATGCAAAACATTATTACACTGAGTGCGCACGAATGCGGTGCGTTGTCCTTTTGTGTAATTTTCGAGACTTAGTTAAGCTTTGTATGAGGCGGACGAATATCCTGAAAGTAAAACTTTAGCAGAACTTCAGAAAAGTTTAAAGTAAAAGTGAATGAACTATGGACGCGTTGATCAACGCTAGAATCATATTTCAAGCTTAAGGGGTCTCCCTGGTAAATTACTGTCTGTTAAATCAATGTTAGCGCGTATACGCCTATCTCAGTAAATAAACGTTCTCAGACTTCGACTTTTTTTCCAGGAAAGGTAAAAACTATTTTCTAAAGCCACAACGACTTATTTTAACCTATCAAATATAACTAAATAGAAAAAATAGTGCAAATTGTCAAAAAGAAGCATTTTGATGACTTTCCAGGTTAAGGTGGTCGCTTAAGTAGGCCGCCGGACGGTGTTCAGAGCTCCAGCAGATAACGTTTTATTTAAAAAACCGTCCGACGTGTCTGACTGAAGCCTGCTTACGATTATAATTTTAGAAACGATACGCGTCTGTGTACGTTTTCAAGTTCCTTCATTTCTCTCAAGAGCATGTTTTTGTGATAGTGAAAATGGCTCAAACGTGTATTTTCACGGTCATTTTTAGGTATGAACGTTCCGGTAGAAAACATTAAAAAAGTAATTGGGACGTGCATCAAACCCTTATTTTTATTATTACGTCATAAAATGGCAGGGTTTCCGATGAAAGTCTCATAGAGGCGCTTTATCGGCGGTAAGACTGCCCGCCAGTTCAGTGCTTTGCGCGTAAAGGCGATGAGAGAGTTGATGCGCATGTCTCGGTCGCCCCTAGCGCTCATACGCTATTAGGCCTCAGACGTGCGAAATCCCTCCAACCAGGCGAACACCTTAAACCATGGGATTAACTGAGATGCTGGGTGCCAATGTAGCTACGGACAATGATTTATATCAGAGGTTGGATTGAAAATTGCTCACTTTACCACAGAGATGCAAATTTTCCAGAAAATTTGCGAGAACGAAAAATATCCACTGTTTCTCGATTTTTCTTAAAAAAAAAAAATATATTAATTTGAACAAGTAAGAGGGCTTATTTTTTACATACAAACTTAAACCCATTCATTATGTGTATATCATGTTGTAACTGCTTTTCCGTAGTTTTTTAAAATTTGGATTCTCTTCATAGAATAAACTGTTCATAGAAATACTAAATTATTGACACTGATGTATTTTTATTTCGAGAAATAGTGACTTCAATATTTTATAACATAATGCTGTTATTACTGTTGCGAAATCATGATAAGAAGATGCACGTTTTATTATATACATATATATAACGTTATATATAAATATATATAGCACAAAATTCTTTTCTGACCTTGATATAAACAAAGTAAATACACTTAGCATTCTCAAACCTCTCTTCTTCTTTGCCTGAGAAGGACCAAGTTTTGAGAACTGCAGTGTTGCAAACTGTATTGCAAGTCATGGTTTTGGCTTACGGCGTATTTACAGTTCAAACCACAACAGATTGAACTAATGCATATGGTTGAATTAGTTTATATTTACTGGCATGAAACCTACCACATTAAAAAAAAGTGTGGAGCCAGCAGTATATTAAATGTGCCTCGAAGTCAGCTGCATGTGAGCGCAATTTTATGCATATCCATTTCAGCCACGAAAGTGATAATGTTATCCTTTTTTTTTTGTAGGTGATAGAATACAAGTCATCGGTAATTCACTTCAAACCGTCTGTTTGTTTATCGATCTAGTGTTGTTAACTCAGACAAAGGCAGCCACTGGTTACATGGAATCTCCAGGCGCACATTCCCGTCGATACGCGAGCGTATCGACCGCGCTAGCCAACCCCAAGTTGAGTTCGTGCCGCCCGACAATTTGTGGAAAATACAGCCATCACGCTAGCATCTGCGGTGATTTCTTTCAGGCTCGTTCACTCCTCACGTAAACTGGCACAGGCTGCATGCCATAAAGAAGAATTCACAATCTCTTAATAAAATACCCACATAAGCTCGTACGTTTTCTGTTGACAGACATTCAAACAAAAACGTAACTTTGCGAAGCGAGATTATTATTTTGTTTCTTGTTATTGCATGCTTTGTGCAAGGCGTGATACAATTTTGAAACAATGGCCAAAGAAAACAGAATTTCGTGTGTAAACGACTTTAAACTAAAAATATTATTAAAATAATAAATATATTATTGAGTTGAGTTGAGAGATTTGGGCGGCTCTTAACAACGAGGTCTTGAGAGCCGATGAGGGTGAAGCGAGATGAGTATGGAACAGCGTAGGAACGCACGGGCGTGGGAAACGGGATATCCCCGAGAAAACCCGCCAACCAGCGTCAGTGTCCAGCACGATTCCCACATGCAAATATTCGGGGTGGCCCAGCCGGAGATTGAACCCGGTTCGCCTTGGTGGAAATTTATTATTAAATCTAACATTTAGATTGGTTGAGAATTCAGCCATACATACGTAGAAGTTGAAAGTTGAGCTAATCTGCCTTTCCTACGTATGTACACTAAGAGTGAAAGGGTCCGCGGTGGCTCAGCGGTTAGACTGCTCGTCTCCGACCAAGGCGAACCGGGTTCGATCCCCGGCCGGGCCACTCCCGGATTTTCGCACGTGGGAATCGTGCCGGACGATGCCGCTGGTCGGCGGGTTTTCGGAGGTATCTCGTTTCCCCCGCCCTTGCATTCCGGCGCTGTTCCATACTCGCCTCATTTCACCCTCATCGACTCAAGATCTCGATGCTAAAAGCCGTCCAAATCTCTCAACTCAACCCCCTACCTACGCACATGTTAACGGAAATTCTGAGTGGCGTGCGCCTTGCAACGTTGGTAACGACCGGGGGAAAGTAATTCCATATCATAACGTTTAATTAAAAGTGTTTGGTGAATGCTGAAATTATTTAATTTCCTTTCCTTTTTTTAATGCACATAGGTAAAAGATATTTAAAAAAATTTAAATAATTACTTTTCTAATAATTTTCCAATTTCGCTTGACCGACGCATGAATAAAGTGGTATTCTCTGCCTCATGTAACTTGGCAAGATTTTGACAGTTCGACGAAAGTAGCGCCAAATGTTTACTTTTCGTTTATGTATCCTTTCGCCATCAGCTGGTGCGTCAAGTGGAGACTATATTTTTTTATCACGACGCTGTCAGCTAATCCACTTGCAGTTGTACTGTAATGCTAAACAAATTTTAAGATATTTTAGACTGACATCTGTCTAAAAAAAATTAGTAGGTTATAAAAGTAAAAATATAAAATCTCGCAAAAAATTTAATATTAAAGTAATTCGGGAAACTTGATTGACAACGCACTTTTATTCGCCAACAACTCAAGAACGACTATTTAAAAGTAGTAATAATGGACGTAGACGACCGATTACTGGCCCAATAGAAATTACTAGTAATCAAAATCGCTGTACACGAAATATATGTTACTTTAAAAATTATGCAGAGCTCGCAGAAAAATATAACTATTGGTATCTGTTCGTAAATTTGTTATTTTACACACGAAAGCTATTTTTTTGTGGCTGGTAATACTTCGGGAAAGGATTGGCAAATGGCGTGCATGGCAAGGCAGGGCGAGTTGTGAGCCTAGAGCGTTACTCAACAGATAGCAGCACGTTGGCCTGCCTCTTGATCCCGTGTCTTTTTAAAAGTTGACTTTTCTTCCATTACTGACTCGAAACGACACGAATTTGAAATATATTTCGTCAAATTATTAGAAAAAATTATTCAACAATACCATGCATTATTTCTGTATGCTTTTGGAATTAATATCAAGCACATATGGAAAGCATGGATGGAGAGTGGGGATACGACGTGAAAATAACTCTCGAGGTTTTGAAGTTGCGTTTCATTTGTATACAGATCATTTTATTGTGCATTTCATTTTAAACACCTATACATTACTACTTTATCACGAAGTTTGGTTTGTAACTCTAACAATCGCTGTTTTGTGACCACGTAAAGTAAAATATTAACTTTTGTTCGTTCGTGCATCAGCTGATACAGGATTTTGTAAATGACACTTTGTCTGTCTCGTTTACGTCAAGTTGCCACTGACTGACTGTCATAATCTTGCCAAGTTACAAGAGACAGGCAATAAGGCAATGGCAACGATAATTTAACATATGGTGGAAGAATACACAAAGTGCGTACAAGTAGATCTAAAGCAGAAGTGGTCAGTTTACCGTGAACAGCGTATATCGGTATGGTGCATGGCAGAGACAAGAGAATGACGCAGAACATAAACAGCAAGGATACAGGTCGACCTCGGAGTACATCTGGCGTGCCCTACACAGGCTGAGTGCGGTGTGAACATACGCCTGAACTGCGTCACGGCACTTCTGGTACATTAGCATATCCAGGAGAGGCGTGCAATCAGAGCTGTAAGGCGACTATCACTCCAGCATGCGATAGCCTCATCGACTACACTCGGGCGACACGCGCACAGTCTATTTATTACTTATTTGTGTTTTTATAAACACATCCTTGGAATCTTGTTGCTGCATTAGCGACAACACAACACGTTACAGTGCAATATATGAAGTTACTGCTGAATATTATTGGCAGTTCTGAAAGCCCTGCTTAGGATCTACTTTTATCTCTCAGTTTGTATCCTGCCGCAATATGGAAAATTAATACTGTCATAGGCCTCAGCACTTAATTCATACACCATGTAAGCAAAACCTTGGAATTGTCAGTAATGGAAATAGGTTGCTTAAAGTTTATTCTCGGAAACTTCACACTTTTTGAATCAAACCTTTGAAAAATCACCCCAAGCTGGACGTGTTTGGTTGTTTCCTAAATATACTATATATCACAAACGTGTTATACTTGTGTTTACATAAAAGTATCTTACTTNTATCACGTGTTTGGTTGTTTCCTAAATATACTATATATCACAAACGTGTTATACTTGTGTTTACATAAAAGTATCTTACTTTTGGTTCAATTTAAATTGTACTTATATTTTATTTATAAATTATAATATTTCACTGAATAATTAATATATGAATTAATTAGAAGGAAGAAAATGGGTGTGTTGGTAATGCCTCGTAAAAATAGTTGTAATGGAAAATATTATTAAACTGAGTGCGCACAGATGCGACGCGTTGTTTCTTTGGTGTGATTTTCTAGACTACGTTAAGCTTTATTTGCGTGAGGCGGGGAAATAGTCTGAAACCAGACCTTCAGAAAAGTTGGAAGTAACCGTGAATGGAATATACAGGCTGTTCGAAAACGCAGTGCCCAAACTCCAGACATAGTTTCTTTGAATCAATAGTATCATATATCCGGAAACAAATTTTATATAAAATAACTGTGTTCAAAGTTGCGGCGGAAAATTCCCTTGTTCGTGAATACAATTGTTATAACAACTGAAGTGGGTGATATAGGTTGCATTACATGTAATACATATGTAAGTAGATTTTATTGAGAGGTAATCAAAGTCGGCACGCCATTGGCTGTCAGCCAGCCAGTAATAAACTTTATTTACTGCAGTAAGTGTGTCAAATGTGGTGTGAATCAATAAGACGGTGGTAATTTGGAAAGCAGGAACCAACAGTATTGGATTTCCTATAATGGTAGATATAATTGAAGCAATTCTAGCTTGTCTCGGGAGCCGCGATGGTGAAGTGGTTAGACTACTCGCCTCCCCCCTAGGCGAACCGGGTTCGATTTCCGGCGATATCGTTCCCGGATTTTTGCACGTGTGACTTGTGTCGGACGATGCCGCCGGTCGGGGTGTTTTCTCAGGGATCTCCCATTTCCTCCCGCCTTGAATTCCAGCGCTGCTCCATACTAAGAGCCTCCCAAATCCTTCCACTCCACTCTAGCTCGTCTTGGATGGCAGTAAATGTGCACAGGATGCGAAGTGTTAAACATTACACTCACTACACAACGTCAAGTGTTGACTGTTTTAATTAATTTGCTGCCAATTTAACTTGAAGCGTGTTTATCTCGTGAATGTAGGATAAATTCAGCGGTAGCGAGCGTGACGTCATTAAAATTCGATGAGCATACACATGTGATGAATACGGCCACATGTTATTCACGAATATATTTACGCTGAGACTAGACTTGAATATTCTGTATGCACACTTGCAGTATTTATTTGGCTATTGGCCGCTTTTATTTGTGTGAAGAGTGTCTGTTACATGAGTGAGCCAATCAGAATTAAGTTCCTCCAGTACTACCCGAACGTGATTCGCGGGCAAACAGATAACATGCATAACAATTCATATGATCCAATCACCAAAGTGGTTCTGAACTACAATATTTTGGAACACGACTTGTCCTGAAATCTTCTCGCGAAAAACAGGTGCCCCTAGTGATGACGTAATGGTATTATAGGCTGTTCACGGTTATTTGA
This sequence comes from Clitarchus hookeri, assembly GCA_002778355.1. Lineage (NCBI taxonomy): Eukaryota > Metazoa > Arthropoda > Insecta > Phasmatodea > Phasmatidae > Clitarchus > Clitarchus hookeri. Next base: position 526,964 of record NQII01000209.1, read on the forward strand.
GAACTTTTGAAATCAACCGTTGAAAAATGTCACTGCCCCTACCTGCAGATATTTTTATGTTCAAACTGGCTGGTAAGCACCCAGTAAAGTCGTATAGGCTGTTCGAGTTAAAGTTAGCACTTTTGAAGCCTTAGTTACTTTTTCCAGTTAGCCATTTTTTATACGTTAACCAACTTTTAAAATAAATATTGAAATGAAAGTACGAGTAATAAACACAGAGTGTATATTCCACCACACTCTGAAGTTAAACGTCTAGGGTTAAAGTAAAATATATTTATTGTCTATTGTTCCAAATTAGAAGGCTTTCAAAAGTGCTCNTCACTGCCCCTACCTGCAGATATTTTTATGTTCAAACTGGCTGGTAAGCACCCAGTAAAGTCGTATAGGCTGTTCAAGTTAAAGTTAGCACTTTTGAAGCCCTAGTTACTTTTTCCAGTTAGCCATTTTTTATACGTTAACCAACTTTTAATATAAATATTGAAATGAAAGTACGAGTAATAAACACAGAGTGTATATTGCACCACACTCTAAAGTTAAACGTCTAGGGTTAAAGTAAAATATATTTATTGTCTATTGTTCCAAATTAGAAGGCTTTCAAAAGTGCTCNAAGTTAAACGTCTAGGGTTAAAGTAAAATATATTTATTGTCTATTGTTCCAAATTAGAAGGCTTTCAAAAGTGCTCACTTTACCGTGAATAGCCTATAACGATAGAAGAGAAGTAGTCCCATATCTAAACGTTGAATTAAAAGTGTTAGGTGAACATTTGTGAATACTGGAATTATTTATTTTGCTTTCTGTTTTTTTTTTATTATGTGTAAAAATTAGCAAATTTGTAAAATATTTACTTTCCTAGTAATTTACCAGTTTTACTTCACTGACACATGAATAATGTGCTGGGACCCACGGCAACGTTAATGTTACATGCGGCGGAAGAATACTTTGTGTGTGTACAAGCATATCTTAAGCAGGGCTCTCAAAAGTGCTCAGTTGATCGTGAAAGGGTTCGTTATCCCAGTTTGTTAGTAATTGGCCAGCTGCACTGCTAGTGTGTACGGTAGCATGTGCCAAGTTATGAACAGTACTAATATTGTTTAAGATGTGCTTACTCAACCGTGAACAGCCTATAACGAGCAAGTATTTTAGACTGTCACAAAAATTATAATTTTCCTAACTGAACTAGGTGTACATAAAATAGATTATTAGAAATATTTGTAAACATTATTACTAATTTTTATTACATGCAATCAGAGTAATTATTATGATGGTCGTGCTGGATGGTTTTAGTGCAAAATATGTTTTGAAAAGCATACAAAATGAAAATACGCTTAAATTTTTATTAAAAAGTAGACTCTTATTAATTGATATTTTACAGCTTTTAAATGTGTAAATTCTAACAGAATATTTGTAAGTGTTACAGAGTATATGCTTTCTTCCATACTCAAGAGAAAATCGTACTTCTCTGACAACTGCGGTAATACACATGAGTGGTAGTTTGTAATCAGTCTTGCTGTGCGGTGCTCCAGTGTTTGTCACCATGTGCATATGTTCCACTCCAGGGTTTGACCACACATGTGTGCACTTGTTCCGCTGAGTGCACACTCCACTCGACGACAGGCATCATTACAGGCAACACCACGACCTGTCGTCAATTGTCACGTCAGCAACGTTACCACGGGATAATTACTCCCCGCCCTTGTTTCCGTACCGTGTCACTCAAGTATATGCTATCCCGCGGTTGATTGTGCATTTTCGAAATGTACCTTAGAAAAATGGCACTGTCCCTAACTAAATGTATTTTAACGGGCACAGTGACTTGCAAGCGCGCAAGTATTCAACGTGACAGTTCTTAGCGAATACTGGCATGTCAAGAAAAATTGCCCATCTTAATGTTTATAAATTGTTTCGAAAGTTTACATTAAAAAAGTACATTATACGNGCATGTCAAGAAAAATTGCCCATCTTAATGTTTATAAATTGTTTCGAAAGTTTACATTAAAAAAGTACATTATACGAAAACAGGATTAATAAATTATTTTTAAAATTTCTTCTCGTGGTAGTATTCTCTATGAGTTCGACTGGGTATGTTTTGTTTGAAACAGTTTTTTTTTAATACTGGTGTATTCATAAGGCATTTCTTTCACACTGATTCCCCATTTAAACTCCGTGGCTGCAGGCTTATGGTAGGCAGAGCTCTTAATGTATAGTTATAGTTAGGGTCACCTGTTTTTCGTGAAAAGATTTCAGGACAAGTTGTGTTCCAACGCACTTTAGTTCAGAACCACTTTCGTGATCGTATCATAGTGAAATTAAGACTGAAAGTGTGCACATAGGATATTGAAGTCTAGCCTCGGCGTAAATATTTTCGCGAAGGGACAGGNGCATGTCAAGAAAAATTGCCCATCTTAATGTTTATAAATTGTTTCGAAAGTTTACATTAAAAAAGTACATTATACAAAAACAGGATTAATAAATAATTTTTAAAATTTCTTCTCGTGGTAGTATTCTCTATGAGTTCGACTGGGTATGTTTTGTTTGAAACAGTTTTTTTTTAATACTGGTGTATTCATAAGGCATTTCTTTCACACTGATTCCCCATTTAAACCCCGTGGCTGCAGGCTTATGGTAGGCAGAGCTCTTAATGTATAGTTATAGTTAGGGTCACCTGTTTTTCGTGAAAAGATTTCAGGACAAGTTGTGTTCCAACGCACTTTAGTTCAGAACCACTTTCGTGATCGTATCATAATGAAATTAAGACTGAAAGTGTGCACATAGGATATTGAAGTCTAGCCTCGGCGTAAATATTTTCGCGAAGGGACAGGNTGAAATTAAGACTGAAAGTGTGCACATAGGATATTGAAGTCTAGCCTCGGCGTAAATATTTTCGCGAAGGGACAGGTGAGCCTAGATATAGGCAGTCGGTATATATGGCGCGATGACTTCAGACCACAACCTGTGAGCATGGTGTGACTGCAGCACTGGGTACGCCTGTCTTAGTGAGAGTGTAACTTGTTACTTGTGAAACGTGTATCATTGTAACCCCGGCCTTGCTCGCAGGCAGGCTTCGGAGTGAAGTGCTATTTAAAAACGTATGTCTGTCCCAGAGCGGTGCAATTTGTCTCCTGCTAACGAACTGACTTTCATTAATAAAGGAATGTGTCTCTTCAAGTGGAGCTCTGCGCTTCACTGTTTAAGATGCACGACTCGTTAAAAACTACTATGCACACACTACCTAAATTCTCAGAAATGAGCCATTTATACTGAATATGAAATAAACATGTATATTTTGTATATTTCGTAACGTTGAAGCCATAAATTTTCATTTTCTCTGTAGTTAAAGTAATATTCTTCTGTTTCTTTCTCTCTATCACATTATCACTATATCTATCGCTCTCTATCTCTTTCGCATGTGGGAATCATGCCAGACGATGCCGCTGGTCAGCGGGTTTTCTCGGGGTCTCCCGTTTCCCCCGCCCTTGCATTCCGGCGCTGCTCCATACTCACCTCGTTTCATCCTCATCGGCTCTCAAGACCTCGATGTTAAGAGTCACCTAAAGTTCTCCACTCCCTCTTGCACTCACTCACTCACTCACTCACTCACTCACTCACTCACTCTCTCTCTCTCTCTCTCTCTCTCTCATTCGGTTGGCTGTACTACAAATAACGTAACTATTTTGACCAGCGAAGTGCTTTCTAAAGGTGTAATTAATAGAATTCTAACTAATGTTTTTATAGCTTGGAACACACACACACTGAGAAAGGTTTTGTTGAATACAACAAAATTTGTTTGACGCAACCAAATAAATTGTTTTTATAGGGGAAATTAAATATTTTGTTTTTGAAACGGAATTATTTTGTCATTCTAGCTTGGTTTCCCCAAACTAAGCTTTGATTGCGGCAACTCCCGAGCGTTACGCCGTAGCAACCTCAGCCGAATTTACTACTGGTAATATGGGCATGTNGCTTTGATTGCGGCAACTCCCGAGCGTTACGCCGTAGCAACCTCAGCCGAATTTACTACTGGTAATATGGGCATGTTTTTAAACACATACATTTCAAACAGTGGACAACGTGCGTATATAAATATTTCAAGTTTTACAGCTTTACTTTTTAGTTTCCAATTGAACTTTATTATTATAGTTTTTATACCATTATTAAGCATCAAAATGCACTAACAAACACTGTTTTATATATACTGTGTGCATGTACATATAAACATTGACACGTCCCGCGTCCCAAAAGATATTTTTTCGTCAGAAGGCACACTCTGTCGAAACTAGCAGGCTGGCCACCCCAATAAATATTAAGGGTTTGGCGAGCGTGCTAGAAGAATGGAGCCACGATTCCAAGGCGGAATGAACACGTGGTGTAAGGGCCACATGCGGAGGAAGACAGACGCAGCTGCGTCTCGCNCCTCGAGACAGCTAAGTAGAGACATACAGGAAGTGTGACGAACCTTGCTCCCCACGACACAAATCGCCGAGTCAACCCCTACTTAGCCTACATAGCGAGGGGGGAGAGTTGTCTCGTGTGCTCATGTAGAAGTTAACCTGTTAAGCGAAAATAAAACTGACCTATGTTAACTCGCAAAGAAGGTGAATTTATTTGGTATATTGGACCTAGAGATAGTAGCGTCAACATTTTCCTATGCCCTAACACTGAGGGCTAGCATCAATTGCTGGCGCCTTACACAGAGAGCAGAATCAATAACTACTTATACGCCATAGCGCTGGGGAGGTATCAATTTTGGCGCCCAACTAAGGGGCACGCTGAAGTCTGTATAGACGGAGGCAAGAACAGTCTAAGTACCCGGGAGAAAAGAGATCTCGCCCCGACCGAGCAGCTAGCGTATTCACGACTTCGGAAAGTCATAAAATTAATCCCGTGGCGTCCATTATCGATAGTAGAACCGAGAAGGGAATGAGGTAACAAACCAGACATGAATGACAGCCCACAGGCGTGCACGGAGTTTAGAAGAAAGGCGGAGAGCGGAGACCCAGGAAGAAGGTGATGAGATAAGGACAAAGACATCCCCAAATAACACACAAACGCATATCGAAATCAGGGGGGAAACGAGGGAGCAGTGCAGAGCCCCGCGATGCCAAGGCACGGGACTATACATNAAATGGGAGGGACCGTACATCATAGCAGGGTGCCAAGGGAATGTGTACAAGGCAGAAGATGAAATGGGGAAAATGTGGAAGGTAGCGAGGGACCAGATACGCCCTATACCCGAGCCCCGCACCCAGGGCCCCAGAGAAGCCGAACGAGACTGCCCAGAGGAAGCCAGCAGTAGTCCACTTGCGCGCCAGACAAGCAGTATGGACAGGGGCGAAGGGATAACGGACGTGCAACAGACTGCGTGGCTACGGCAGCCAGGCTGGGTATCCCCACACCTCAGGGACGCCAGGGCCACGAGGTCACCGGAGCAACGAGCCATTGACGGGCGGCCGGGAGAGGTAAACACGCGCGAGGGAGCGAAGGAGGGCGGAGAACGGACAGCGGAGAGGCAGGGGCTACGCGAACGGGAGGAAAAGGAGGCCGAGACAGGCGAGGGAGAGCGGGAAGGAGAGTTACTGTGCGAGAACGAGGAAGAGCCGGAAGCGAACGCGGAGAGAGAGACGGACGGAGGAGAGAGGCCGGGCGGAAGAAGGAATAGCGACTAGGCGCGAACGAGCAGGGGAGAGAGAGAGAGAATTCAACCATGGCGTAATTGCCGGGACCGGGGAAACGCGAGTGAAGAAGATCTAAGACGCCCCCTACAGGTGAACACCGATGGAGAATCGAACCCGGGAGCAGAGGAGGTACCAGAGGGAGATGCGCCAACAGCACCGACGGGCGGTGCCCAGCCACCTACAGACAGAGGACGCCCCCTTCCACCACATGTTGCCGCGGACGCAGCACCTGGGGCGGACGGGAAATGCGGTATCACGTCGGGAGCGGACGAGCCCAGGAGGATCCAGCCATGACGCAGTTGCCGCGAGCAGGAGAAACACCGTCTCTACAGAGATCGCCGCGCATATGGGCCCTAGCGCAGTCCAGGGGCCTAGCTGAAGATACTGGAGACAGACTCTGTGCGACACTCAAGTGGGTACCCGGTGTCGCCTGCTGAGAGCAACGAGTGCGACAGTGTGTAACATAGATTGTGTACCAAGTGAGTTTACTAAGTGTCGTTAAGCGAAGGTTATTGGTAAGGGGGCAAGTAATGTTTATTTATAAGCATTACAGTCATATTAATATATGTATACTATGTATTTTTTTGTTATTTTTACATGTTGGCATTTAATGGGTTTTTTTTACAATTTCTAAAGAAATTATTTAGGAGAGCATCAGAACAGAAAGCCGCTATCTCACCTTTGTATAGTTAACTATTTGTTGCCAAAGTTTTGAAGATAGGGTGCCTGTTCAATTACTCGCCCAACAAATTTTTATTTGTATTCTGTACAAAAACCGTCACAAATGCTTTAGCTGTTATTATAATAAAACGTATTTACGGTTAAAACAAACAACATATTTTGTCAATCTGCAAAATTTCTAGGCCGTGCTATAAATTCCATAAGTATTTGGCAAACCAGTTTTTTTTGTTNATATTTTGTCAATCTGCAAAATTTCTAGGCCGTGCTATAAATTCCATAAGTATTTGGCAAACCAGTTTTTTTTGTTTTGCTTAATTTAATAAATGTACATAATGTTATTTCGCATGCTATTGGAGCACTCGTATTGTTTTAATGTAAACAGGTGTAGAAACCGAATTAACACTTCCATACTTCTGTTATGTTTAATATCTGCAAATTAAACTAACGCTTTAGTGTTAATTATTGTGTAACGAGCCTGTAAACCATGTGTTGTGGTTAGTGTTCGTGGTGTAAATTGAAATTAGCACCCAATGATGGTCAGTGTACCTAGGGTTACTTGTGTAAATGTCAATTTTTGGTCAATGGTAATATCAGAGGTACCAAAGGCGACGTGAGGTGTCTGTTAAGCACGAAGTACGATAAAGCTCACCTAGGATACGAGGGTAGGTGGCAAATCGAGGCCCTCAGCCGAGTTGTAAATGGTTATCGTGTAGTGTCAGTGTGTACGGAGATTGTGAATCATTTGTTTTGATTAAGGGTTAGTGTGTAAGGAAATTGTGACTAATTTGTTTTGAGGAAGTGTTAGGGTGTAAGGTGTAATTCATGACAATGTATGAAGTGCTGAGACAACCCC
>NQII01000209.1:534862-559806 GCA_002778355.1 Clitarchus hookeri
GGGGGGGAGAGTTGTCTCGTGTGTTCATGTAGAAGTTAACCTGTTAAGCGAAAATAAAACTGACCTATGTTAACTCGCAAAGAAGGTGAATTTATTTGGTATATTGGACCTAGGGATAGTAGCGTCAACATATCCCTACGCCCTAACACTGAGGGCTAGCATCAATTGCTGGCGCCTTACGCAGAGAGCAGAATCAATACCTCCTACTTATACGCCATATCGCTGGGGAGGTATCAACATACATATATACAAACACACAGGGTGGACCGCCTAATATGGACATGTACACCCCCAAAATTTCCGGAACGGTTGCAGATCACGAAATGCTGTTTATGCTAAATGAAATTACGCACTGGCAATTAATTAGCGCAAAGTGGCTATTCGTAACACGTGTACGGACAGAAATAATTAAACCCCATACGATTTTCTCCCTGGAAACGTACAGTGATCAAAAAAAGTATTTGAACACCTAATAATTACATAGTAAATATATTTTCTGGCATAAGTTTATAAACAATTGGAACCATATATGTATGCATATAAGTAAACAATGAACAATGATGATATTTAATAAATNCATAAGTTTATAAACAATTGGAACCATATATGTATGCATATAAGTAAACAATGAACAATGATGATATTTAATAAATACACAATTATATATAGTCGTAACAACATTATAAAAATAAATAAATTAACAATTTCAATAGACAAAAATGTATTTGAACATATAATCATCACTACNTTACACACAGGCAATTAATTAGCGCAAAGTGACTATTCGTAACACGTGTACGGACAGAAATAATTAAACCCCATACGATTTTCTCCCTGGAAACATACAGTGATCAAAAAAAGTATTTGAACACCTAATAATTACATAGTAAATATATTTTCTGACATAAGTTTATAAACAATTGGAACCATATATGTATGCATATAAGTAAACAATGAACAATGATAATATTTAATAAATACACAATTATATATAGTCGTAACAACATTATAAAAATAAATAAATTAACAATTTCAATAGACAAAAATGTATTTGAACATATAATCATCACTACCTTTTTGTTCACAAAAAGTCATTCAATATTTCATGTGGAGTCCATTTGCCTCAATAACAGCCTGTAGCCTTCTAGACATTGACTGGACAAGGTGTTTGGTGGTTTCGCTGGATATTTTCTCCCATTCTTCGAGAAGGATAGCCTTAAACTCATAGAAAACCTCCTTTTCCTGAGTTGTGAATCCAAAATACTCCATAGTTTTTCTATTGGATTTAAATCCGGTGACTGGGGAGGTGTAACAACCTTTCGCGGAGCATTATATAATTGCCACTCACGGGTAATATGGACCGTGTGTTTGGGATCATTATCCTGCTAGNATTTAAATCCGGTGACTGGGGAGGTGTAACAACCTTTCGCGGAGCATTATATAATTGCCACTCACGGGTAATATGGGCCGTGTGTTTGGGATCATTATCCTGCTGGAAATAAAATGTTCCTCCGATATTTAACTTTTCTGCACTCTCACGAAGATGACGTCGCAACATCTCTATGTACATCATGGCAGTCCTATTTCCTTAAATAAAAGCCAAATTGCCAACCCCTGAGGATGCCATGCAGCCCCGAACAATCACACGACCACCCCCCATGCTTGACAGTCACACAGTCTCCAAACCCATCTTTTTCCATCACTTCCGAAAAGATTAAATTTACTCTCATCACTAAATATTACCTTTTCCCAAAATTCAGTAGGCTTGTCGATATAATTGTTTGCAAATTCCAGACGTTTTTTTCTATTGGCCTAACTTATGAATAGATTTTTCCGTGGTACCTGTTCCTTAAGCCCTGCTCCATGTAAATAATTTCTTACNTTTTTTCTATTGGCCTAACTTATGAATAGATTTTTCCGTGGTACCTGTTCCTTAAGCCCTGCTCCATGTAAATAATGTCTTGCCGTTTGGGGGGTAACAGTCACACCAGAAGATATTGCAAGGTCTTGGGCCAATGAACTGCTGGTACAGAAGGAATTCTTTTGTATTTCTCTACAGAGGAACCTCACTTGTCGAGTCTGGAGAATCTTTGGTCGCCCAGAACGTGGCTTGTTGTTTGTTGATCCTGTCTCTTCTTTTTTTTTTATCACATAAAATACTGTAGACGGATTTAGTTTTAATCTTCGCGCAATTTCACGTACTGATTTCCCTTCGTGTCTCAAAAAAACAATGTGAGGACGGGTTTCAGAAAACAGTTCTCTATTTTTCGGTGCCATCACTCACTCATGTGAACAGAACACTAACAAGTCACACACTGAGGTAGACAAAGAACACTCCTAAGGAATAATCCCCACGCGTTCACGAATTGGACCTAAACAAACCTCATAATCCTATAATGGTTTAATCTGTTCAAATACTTGTTTGCCCTCCGATTTTACAATTTTAATTTGTATATGATGTACGGTAATGAATTTTCCAATTTTATTTACTTTTTTAACATTATTTTTTACACATTATTTGCATACAATTATTAAGGTTTGTGGAATAAATAGCTTTATAAATATATCACAAACATAATACGTGTTCAAGTACTTTTTTTGCTCAATGTACATTTATTTCAACGTCATCTAAAAGTACGTGCAAAGAGGAATTCAGTGATATAGCATATGCTACGGGAAGTAACACAAAAACGCCTAGAAATAATATACAAATATGATTAAGTTAAGTGGGCCGGTCGCATGAGGCAGAGGATCTGTACTCACAGCTGTAAGCAAGCAACACGCGCCGTGACTCATCCTGGTGGGACCGCTTCCTTATAGCAGCGTGGCGCTTACCTTAATGGGGCAAGGGGCACGGAATGCGATTTGGACATAGGAGAGCACCGCAGCGGAGGGAAGACGGGCAATGTGAGTGCAGGTCTGATATAAAAACATTACATTTTATTCAGATACCAACGTAATTCAGGAGATTTGTTTCCTAGTCATTGACTGTGCTGAGTAACGAGTGCGTACAGATACACAACAAAAATATAACAAACCAAACTAACGNGTTTCCTAGTCATTGACTGTGCTGAGTAACGAGTGCGTACAGATACACAACAAAAATATAACAAACCAAACTAACGAGAAATGCAATCGCATCCACATGCATAATACAAAAGAACACAGTTATGGTTGAAAAGCTTCACATTAGGTCTTTTCACAGTATGTGCTCGATGTGTTTACCATCGACAGCACTACACATCTGTAAACGCACATGTATCGAGCGACGAGTAGGCTGAAGTGCATATGGTGTAATGCCTCTGCAAGCTGCCACAATGCGTTCCTGCATGTCTTCTGGTGTCGTAGGGACGGTGTTGTACATCCTATATTTCAGTGTTCCCCACAGGAAAAAAACGAGCTAGCCTTCTTACAACACCAACACGCCCTAACCGCTGGTTTGGAAGCGTTTCATTTAACACTTGCTTCGCCACAAGGTAAAATGAGGTAAAATGTGCAGGACAACCATCACGCTGAAACCACATNAAAATGAGGTAAAATGTGCAGGACAACCATCACGCTGAAACCACATCTCGACGTTTGTCGAGCGGTATATCTTTCAGAAGTGCCGGTAAGATCTCTCTGATGAAATGGGCGTACATACAGCCGGTCATTGTCCCTTGAATGAAGTATCACCCTATGACGTAGTCTTCCAATGATTGAACGTAACACATTCCCTTTCCACAGTCGCTGGTGCTCCACATGCCGGACCCAACGTGGATTCTCTGTCGTACAGTAGTGCATGTTTCGTAAATTTACGCGCTCATGGTTTGTGAAGGTCGTTTCATCGGTTAATAGTATGTTCTTAAGAAAATTACTGTCATCCCTTACAGACATCAGAGTAAACTTACAAAACTGAACACGCTGCTGTAAATCACCTTCATGTAATGCATGATGAAGAGCCACATGATATGGATGGAATTTCCGAAAGCACAGCATCCGCAACACATTTGTTTTACTTATTCCTACAAGCCTGGAAAGTTCCGCGTACCCATGTAGGAGTTTACATCTACAGGAGTAGTTAGAAATTGAGAATTGTAGGCCACCCGGCGCCCTGGCGGGGACGAGGGGAGATCATTTTGGATTATGTCACGAGTCAAACCTCCTGCTCTGGCATTCCTTCCCTAATGTGGCTTTTTGTCAGTCAGTACCGATGGAAGCCATTTTGTCAGCCAGTACCGACTGTGTCCATTTTCAACCAGTACCGACTGCGGCCAATTTGCCAGCCAGTGCCGATGGTGACCAGCCAGTACCAGCGGCCATCTTGTTCCCTACTTCACACACTTACATTCCGCCCTACCTGTCCCGACTTCATGCTCTCGTATTCCTACTCGTCTCTCTCCCACCCCATTTCTCTCTCTNTACATTCCGCCCTACCTGTCCCGACTTCATGCTCTCGTATTCCTACTCGTCTCTCTCCCACCCCATTTCTCTCTCTGGTATTCTACCATTCCTTCCTGTGTCTCTCCCATCCTGTTTCGCTTATTATCCTATTCCTTCCCACCTCACGCTCTTGCATTACGNACTCGTCTCTCTCCCACCCCATTTCTCTCTCTGGTATTCTACCATTCCTTCCTGTGTCTCTCCCATCCTGTTTCGCTTATTATCCTATTCCTTCCCACCTCACGCTCTTGCATTACGTTCTACCTGTCCCGACTTCATGCTCTGTCATTCCACCTCAGTTTTATCATATTCCATTCGGTATCCTTTCACATGGTGCCCTAGTAGGGACCTTCCCGATGGCAGCCATTTTGCCAGCCAGTACCAGCAGCTGTCATTTTGCCTGCCAATACCAATGGCCATCTTGTTCCCTACTTCACACTCTTGCATACCTTCCCCCCGGTCTGTAGTCACCCAGTCGAATACCTCCTGCAGGATATCGGTTGACATAATGTCACAACTAAACCCCAGTCATGTCTGAATGTAGGCAGCTGGCAGGCATGCGAATCCCGTAAACACAACACACGACAGCAGGAGAGCAGGGCTACCAGATACTCTGAATGTAGGCAGCTGGCAGGTGTGCGAATCCCTTAAACACAACACACAACAGCAGGAGAGCAGGGCTACCGGATACTCTGAATGTAGGCAGCTGGCAGGCGTGCGAATCCCTTAAATACAACACACTTCAGCAGGAGAGCAAGGCTACCGGATACATAAAAAGCACCGAGCCATGTCACCCTCGTGTGCTATGACCACCCTGTCGAATAACATGTGTAGAGCACGTAACATTGTTTTACATAATGTCGCCACTGGACCGATCCCAGATGGTGTTCCCAGACGAGCAGGTGCCTGGAAGGAATATGATAAAACCGATGTGGAATGACAAAGCATGAAGTCAGGACAGGTAGAGCAGAATGCAAGAGTGTGAGGTGGGATGGAATAGGATAATAAGCGAAACAGGATGGGAGAGAGACAAGAAGGAATGGTAGAATGCAAGAGAGAGAAAATGGGTGGGAGAGAGATGAGTAGGAATGCGACAGCATGAAGTCGGGACAGGTAGGGCGGAATGTAAGAGNAGAGAAAATGGGTGGGAGAGAGATGAGTAGGAATGCGACAGCATGAAGTCGGGACAGGTAGGGCGGAATGTAAGAGAATGAAGTCAGGACAGGTAGGGCAGAATGCAAGGGTGAAGTAGGGAACAAGATGGCCGCTGGTACTGGCCGGAAAATTGTGACCATCGGTACTGGCTGACAAAATGGCCGCCATCTAGAATGAATAGCAGAGCAGAATGTTTGACTCGTGATGTCATCCAATATGGCCACCGCTCGTCACCGCTAGGGCGTCAGGTGGCCTACAATTCTCCATTTCTAACTACTGACACATGCCAACACATCGTGTTGATGCATCTCGCCCGTAGCAGTCTTTCGTCGCACTCGTGCTGTGGAATCCCAATCACCTCGTGACAAGAGATGTGTGCATATTTTTCTTATTGTTTGCCGTGAGATGGGCATCCAGCTTGGATACCCTTTCACCATACATTTGAACGGCTTGCTTGGCATTTCTTCCACACTCACCATGAATATGTAGAGAAGAGATTCCAGTTTATCCTCATTTGTGAACTGCATTGCGTACGTATAGCCACACACTGCAAGACCACTTACCATAACAGATTACAGGACTGGTGCTGTGCTGCTATTAGGAAGCGGTCCCGCCAGGATGAGTCATGGCGCGTGTTGCTTGCTTAAAGCTGTGAGTACAGATCCACTGCCTCATGTTGCTGGCCCACCTAACTTAATCATATTTGCACATTATTTCATGGCGTTTCTGTGTAACTTTCCATTGCATATGCTATATCACTGAATTCCTCTTAGAGCGTGCTTTCAGATGCCGTTTAAATTTTGATTCCAGGGGGAAAATCATAAGTGGATTAATTATTTCTGTCCACACACGTGTTACAAATATTCACTTTACGGCAAATTACTTGCCCCTGTACATATAATTTCATTTAGCAAAACCGCATTTCGTGATCTGCAACCGTTCCGGAAATTTTGGGGGTTTGTCAACGTTAGACGGACCACCCTGTGCGTGTGTGTGTATGAATGTATGTGTGTGTGTGTGTGTGTGTGTGTATATATATATATATAAAGGTATCAGGTAATTCGCGGATACGAACTGCACCACGCGAATCTGTGATGATAACCTAATTAGAAAATACTCTTTGGTGAAATACTTAAGACCGTTCGTTTACGAGAAAAACATAAAAGTCCAAAAACCATTGTAGCAAACATGTGGTATTCCAATCGGAATAAAGTGATGTGATGTGGCAATGCTGCAACTAATGTTTCTGTCGCAAGACATACTGCAAGGGAACGAGCCGAGCTCAGTAGTGCCAAACAGACCATGAAGTTCACATACAGTGAGTACTGGGACATGGTAATTCCATGGGTGCATCCGGCGGCCAAGCTCCGTGCATTCTGCATGCATCTAACGTGCGGAAAAGTGTCTTTCTATGGGCAGAGCAAACTTCGAACACCTGTTATGACGTTCCGACGTTTAGTATGCTGCTACTGTTTGCTGTGCTTGATGTGAAATAGTCATTTTATCTACTTCAATGTCGTTTTTCTCGTAAAATACGGGCCTTAAGATTTTTTTAACAAAGAATATTTTCTAGTACTTAGTTTTGATCACAGATTCGTGTAGTGCTGGCCTTGGCGCGTCCCGCGCGAGCGGGCGGACGAGAACAGAGTAGTGGTGATAACGAGGCCGCAAGTCAATGGAATGTTTTGAATGGCAGGCGAGCGAACCGCGTATCTGTTACAAAAAGCGAGCCGACATGACAATCCCATTTGTGGTGCGCGCTGCTGACCCTGATTGTATTGATTTATGTGTTTATCTGAAGAATGCTCTGGATTACTGACCTCGTTCTCTCAGCATGACTCGGAGAGCGTTGAACCTTCTATATGGTCAGGGCGAACGATATAAAAGTGTGACAGGCCTCCAAGCCGAGCAGTTAATGAGTGAATGAGTGACTGAGTTCCGAGTGACAGACAACAAGCTGTGAGAGAAGTGACCACCAGAAGGGAAATCTGCGACTGCAAGTATCAAGCAGTGAAGGTGCGGCTGGCAGGCTGGACTACTGAACTAGATGAATGAATGAAAGACATTGCAAATGATGACAACAGATATACTGAACACGTGTTAATGATAAGTATGAGTTAATTGACTGTAACCAAACAGAGGAATTAAGAAGAACGTTAATTAGAATTGAAATAAACATTAAATATTGCGCTCACTGTTAAATAAAAAGAGTAATAGTGGAGAAAGATAATTTAATTATGTAAATAATAGTNACATTAAATATTGCGCTCACTGTTAAATAAAAAGAGTAATAGTGGAGAAAGATAATTTAATTATGTAAATAATAGTTGTGTGAATAAACTAGAAATCAAATTTAGTTCTTTTATTGTTATTAAGACCTCCATCCCTCACAAACTCAGATACGCCTCTCAGGCATCTACGTAACAATATATGTGTGTGTATATATATTATATGTGTGTGTGCGCGCGCGTGTGTTTTGCCTACCCCCGGCAGGACTACACCGCATTTTCGAAATTCTAAGTGGCGTTTTCTCGAAAACGGTTCACCGGAGCGAGTTCGGACAAAAGGACATTTTGTCTCCACTGTNACATTAAATATTGCGCTCACTGTTAAATAAAAAGAGTAATAGTGGAGAAAGATAATTTAATTATGTAAATAATAGCTGTGTGAATAAACTAGAAATCAAATTTAGTTCTTTTATTTTTATTAAGACCTCCATCCCTCACAAACTCAGATACGCCTCTCAGGCATCTACGTAACAATATATGTGTGTGTATATATATTATATGTGTGTGTGCGCGCGCGTGTGTTTTGCCTACCCCCGGCAGGACTACACAGCATTTTAGAAATTCTAAGTGGCGTTTTCTCGAAAACGGTTCACCGGAGCGAGTTCGGACAAAAGGACATTTTGTCTCCACTGTGTCATGGTGGGTCGTAATGTGCCTCGACTGTTCTTTACCGCCTAGTGTTCCAAGTTCCCTGCGAAAAGAGGGTAACAACCCCTACTTACGCAATGCAGGGTAACGATTTATCCAACCAAATTTACAGAGATTTACGATATCCGCTTTGTGAAACACCATTCTGATTTTGATCGCTCCATCTCAAGCACTTCCTGCAATATTCATATTTATGCATTTCAAAATTATATTTTCAACACCACGTACATTCTTTAATATTCACCACATTATGTATACCCCACCTTATTTTCCACAAGGAATCACTTCCTTTATATAGTTTGGCACATGAATTCTGGTCCACGTTATATATATATATATACACACACACACACACTTGGCACAATTGGCACGTTGTTCCGTTTTTGTGGAAGGTCAAACAAGAGGGCATGGCCATTCCTCCCCAGCTGGATGAACATATGAGCTGAGATGGGACNTCCCCAGCTGGATGAACATATGAGCTGAGATGGGACGGTGGAATCGAAGATGTGGACCATCGGCGGACTGATACAAAACTGCTCAATACATAATGTGATTTATAACACAACTACTTTTTATATAGTATTGACTATAGACTGTTCAAAAATGTCACTGATTCTACCTACCTGCATTTATTTTAAAAAACACACTAACCTGTATGCGCCCAGTTAAATTGGTAACGATGGAGGGAAAATAGTTCCATGTCCTAGCGTTGAATTACAATTGTTAGGTACACATTTGTGTATATTGAAATGATTAATTTGTTTTCTACATTTTAATGCATATAAATTTACGAATAGGCAAATTTGAAAAACATTACTTTTTCTAATAATTTCAACTTTACTTGACCTACGCACGAATAAAGTGATCGGTCCATGGCAATGTGAACGCTCGGCCTCAACTATTATTCAAAAATGCATCGTTCTCGTGTCATAATTTCAGTTTCACAGCAATTATTTGAAATGTTTAATTATAGAAAATTTACAATTTACTAATTGTTTAATGTTAGTAGCTAGATATAGGGCATTCAATGTCAGCATCCTGACAGAGAACAGGGACACCGAAGCTTGGTAAGAAAATGAAAACCTCATGCGTTTGCATTCCGCTTCTACGGCGGCCATCTTGGCAGCCAGTGCCAAGATTTGCCAAAATTCCAAAAATTTCCAAAAAATTATTTTCTACAAATTATTTTTTTACAAAATTAATTATTCAAAAGTTACNGCCAAAATTCCAAAAATTTCCAAAAAATTATTTTCTACAAATTATTTTTTTACAAAATTAATTATTCAAAAGTTACTATTATTTTTAAAGAATTAACGTTTTGTAAAAGGTTGATTTAATATTTCAAAAGTGCGATTTAATATTTCAAAAGTTAAACATTTTTTTCTTAACATTGCAAAAGTTCCAAAAAATTATTTTTATCGCTTATTCCCTGGTGGCCATGTTTGTTGGTGTGTCCCAAAGACAACGCCCATACGTAAGTCGTGTCCCAAGAGACGCCAACCATGACATAGCCTTGGGCTACGGGGACTTCACGCTCTTGCATTCCATAGCAAGGGGGGTGGTGCCATGGTGATGCAATGGGTAGAGCGCAACTTCATGCTCTCGCATTCACAGGGAGGGCAGGCGTGTCCCAAGAGAGACACATTAGATGACAAGTTAAATGTCACGCTCTGGCATTCCATTACGCAGGGAGGGGCAGCGGTAGTGTAGTGGATAGAGTGCAGAACTTCGCACTCCCACATTCACAGGGGAGGGCAGCCGTGTCCNTTTTTAAATTAAGGCATGGAAAGTTATTACCGGACACCGTACGAGGGATCATAGCTGGACCGAGCAACTGCGGGAACACTTGTGTTCTTGTTAGCCTCCTAGGAGAAACAAATGGTCTGCTTTTCGAAAACTTGTACCTATACTCGAAATCTCTTCATCAGCCAAAGTACTTACAACTATCGCAAATACTACAAGCCACTCCCGGCCTCCCTTATTTCCCATTTAGTGACAATGGCGCGGTCGTGCAGCCAAGCGAGGCTTTACCGAACTCTGTGTTTATTTTTGACGATGTGGTGTGTGAGAAACAGGCGACCATGCAGCAGTATTTCAGCATGGGATGCCATGTAGCAGTGGATTCTATTTACCTATACCAAACATATTCANTGGGATGCCATGTAGCAGTGGATTCTATTTACCTATACCAAACATATTCAATGCCTAAACAGCTTCTACGTGACAATGCGAATTTCCTAGTCCTATTTCGCATGGACAACCTGAATTTACGCCACGTCTACTCGGACCATGTTAACACCTACATGACATTCGATAAATTTAAAGACATGTGTGCATGTTGCTGGCGCGAACCTCATGGCTTTCTAGTTACAGCAAAAGAGTTTCCACTTGAAAAGGGACGGTACTGTAGGGGTTTCGATCAGTTTGTTATAGTGCATCAGTGAAGTATGAGCTACTCATTATCCAAGTTCAGCCATAGCGGTATGAAGCGGACGCCGGAAAGCTGTATTATATCTACTAATGACGGGAACTACAGTTTCGGTATAAAACGAGCAAAGAATTTAGACGGTGCGAAACATGATAGCGATGCCGCAAAAGTATACTTCGTCCACAGCGTTACCTAGGAGGCGTTGCGGCCAGTGGCGACACNAAACATGATAGCGATGCCGCAAAAGTATACTTCGTCCACAGCGTTACCTAGGAGGCGTTGCGGCCAGTGGCGACACTTCAAACAAGTATCGAGATGCAGTTGCACACATTAATTGCAGGTATGGCTCGAATGCGGGCGGTGGCGACACTGCAAACCAGTATTGAGATGCATTTGCACACATTATTGACAGGTATGGCGCGAATCACCGCCTTAGAGACAGCTCTGAGCAGTGTGGGAGAGCGTATAGCCAGCAGTGTTCATACGACCGTGTCAAGCGAATNGCCTTAGAGACAGCTCTGAGCAGTGTGGGAGAGCGTATAGCCAGCAGTGTTCATACGACCGTGTCAAGCGAATTATGCCGATTGGCCAATGACATTAAGCAACTGTCTGCGGTAGGTGGGCAGCTCGCCACAGTGGAAGGCCGCCTCTTCGATATCAATATACTTACCACGAACATGGATTTGAGGCTCGGCACGTTAATCGAAAAGGTATTACACCTGACCACCGTCACAACCGGGGACGCGCTCGAAGTCGTGGAAGGTAGGCTGGCCGGCACCACAAACGTACTGTCTACGATTATGGAGGCCCAGCTGCACAAACTATCAGATGATGTACTTAAACTGAACGTGTTAGGGGCTAGGATATTGGCAGTGGAGAAGAAAATCACCGACGTGGGGGAGCAAGGTAGTTCAAGAGTTCTAGCAGGGCTCACAGTGTTACTGGACGGGCACCTTAATGTAAAGACCGAGTGCATGGTACCCCCGAAGCTTGAATCAAACCTCGTCGTCATGGAAGACCGTCTGTTCGCCAACACGAACATACTGTACACCAAGCTGGACGCCCAGCTGAGCACTGTATCCGACGCTGTAGGACACTGACACTGTTCGTAATTATCTCATTTCCTATACGACTCGTTTTAACAATGTTATTTACAGCGTATATAGGCGGAACAAATAATGGTATCTCGGGAACAAGCATACTTATTTTCTACCCAACGATTATATACACATTGACAATTAAACCACACGTACGGCTCCAGGCCTCTACGAGCTGTTATTCAAACGCAGATCTGGCGAGTTTTCACGAGAAGCCCTACACCAATACCAAAAATTACTTAAACCCACGAGCGCGCATTTAACCGATAATGACGTAACTACCAATACATATAAGGACGAGACCCAACCGAAATTCGGCATTATTGCCGAGTTGTTTCCCGACGTAGGCCTAGCCNTACCAATACATATAAGGACGAGACCCAACCGAAATTCGGCATTATTGCCGAGTTGTTTCCCGACGTAGGCCTAGCAAGTGGTTCGGGACTGACTTCGAAGCAACTACCCCCGTCGGTCGAGCTCATACACATGACCCTACTATATTTACTACTCATATCACGACTTCGACTACTCATGGAATCTCAACAGGCAGGTAATCATTCACACACGAATGAGATAGTAAATATCGTGGAGGAACTGCGCGAAGATGGATACGTCTACTAAACATGTCTCGTGCTGCGATTGCAGCCGAGATTCACCGGCCAGCAAGAAGATATTTCCGCAGGAGGAGAGTACACATGTTTGGACTTGACAATTTGTATCAAGCCGACCTGGTGGATATGATCCCATATACGGCAGTGAATAAGGGGTATAGATACATGCTAATCGTAATTAATTGTTTCTGCAAATACGCATGGGCCGTCCCAGTTCGCCGAAAAAGCGGGGAAGATGTTGCTGACGCTATGAAAACTGTCTTAAATGATAAGGGGCCACCTAAGAATATGTAGACTGATTTAGGTAGGGTATTTTACAATAAAGCTTTCCGCTCACTCATGGACGGGAACAAAATTAACCACTANTGTAGACTGATTTAGGTAGGGTATTTTACAATAAAGCTTTCCGCTCACTCATGGACGGGAACAAAATTAACCACTTCAGCACACACTGAGATAAAAAGCTTCTATTGCAGAGTGTTTTAACCGAACGTTAAAAGCAGATATGTGGCTTGAATTCTCGACGCGAGGTAGGTATGCGTGGCTGGATATGTTACCTCGCCTAATAACCAAATACAATGCTAGAAAACACAGGACCATTCGTATGCGACTGGTGGACGTTAAAGACGATTCTTTGCTGGAGACTGTGTTTAAAAACGATAAGATAGTGGATAGGCGGNTGTAGACTGATTTAGGTAGGGTATTTTACAATAAAGCTTTCCGCTCACTCATGGACGGGAACAAAATTAACCACTACAGCACACACTGAGATAAAAAGCTTCTATTGCAAAGTGTTTTAACCAAACGTTAAAAGCAGATATGTGGCTTGAATTCTCGACGCGAGGTAGGTATGCGTGGCTGGATATGTTACCTCGCCTAATAACCAAATACAATGCTAGAAAACACAGGACCATTCGTATGCGACTGGTGGACGTTAAAGACAATTCTTTGCTGGAGACTGTGTTTAAAAACGATAAGATAGTGGATAGGCGGAAGGCGAAGGTAAAGGTGGGAGACTATGTCTGCATTTCCCGAATTAAACCCCAATTTGCGAAATCTTACATGCCCAACTGGTCCATCGAACTATACATAGTCGTCAAGATTCGACATAATGAACCTCGGACCTTTGAGTTGGAAGACCTAAATGGCGAGCAGATGAAAGGACAGTTCTATAGCGAGGAGATAATGAAAACGAAATTTCCCGACACTTATTTGGTCGAAAGGGTATTGTAACGCAAAGTGACACACGTATTCGTTAAATGGCTAGGATTCGACTCCAGATATAACAGCTGGATATTAAAATCAGATCTGAATAAAATATAATTGTTTCTACACCTGTGTAATACCATAACGAACCCCTGGTACCAAATTAGCGAGCAATTGAAAATACGTTTCTGTCTTCACACAAGATGCCTCTCGGCCGATGGCCGAAGCGAGAGGCCTTGACACATGCTGCTCTCGGCATGCAGGGTAGAGTGGGGGAGAAGTTACACAATAACCAGGGCTGGACTGTGGCCTGTCGTCTTGACAACCTTGAAGCACAAAGCGACTTGCAGTCGCTGGCACATGTCGACACACACACACACACACACACACACAGGTCTCCCAAGGCAAAGTGCGGAATAGGTATGAAATTTCTTCCTAAAAACACACATCCGNACACACACACACACACAGGTCTCCCAAGGCAAAGTGCGGAATAGGTATGAAATTTCTTCCTAAAAACACACATCCGGGGTGCCCAGGTTCATAGCCAGCCTCTATCACAAAGTGTATAAAGCAGTAATACAATGCAATTTAACAGTCAGTTTATAGGTATGCATCGTAGGGGCAAGATCGCCAAGAAAGGAAGTGGACTGGTAAATACTTTAATTAACAACTCCCCTTCGAGACACACATTCCGGGTTATAAGTATTGCGGTCCTGGCACTCGGCTGGAGAGAATATTACAGCATGGCAACGTACCTTTTAATGTGTTAGACAGTGCTTGCAAGGAACACAATATTGCGTATGCGACAAGTACTAAGTTAGCAGATAGACTCATGGCCGATACGATTCTTGCTGATAAAGCAAAGTCAATAGTAGGGTCGTCACAGGCCAAGCTCGGGGAACGCCTAGCAGCGTGGGGGGTGTCGAAAATTATGAAAACTAAGGTGAAATGCAGCATGAGATTGAAATTTGGAAGGATGAAAAAGTTACGCACTGGCAGGAAACCACGTAGAGTAGTAGTGAAACATGGTGGAATTCTACCTTTCATCTTGCCTGCACTTGGAGTACTAGGAAGATTGATCGGAAGGGCCAGCGGCATCACCAGGGCCGTTAATACGGCCAAAGATGATAACAAACGCTTGACGGAGACTTTGAGACACAATAGACGTATATAGGTGCTTGCAAAAAACGGTCACAGGCTGTACCTACATCCCTACAAACAAGTGGTGGGGGGAGGAGACAGAAAGAGAAATCGACAACGCAAAAGAACGAGGCGATCTTAAGGGGGCTGCCAGCCCACCCGCTAACCAACTTTGAAATACATAAATATGCACGAAAATTAAAAATAAGTAATTTCCGGGGAGTGTTCATGCGAGATCGACTACCCTGTCGCGTACGCCGGGTAGAGTGTGGCATAGTAAACCTCGACAGTAGCACAGGCCCGGGAACTCATTGGACAGCATATAAAAAGAATGGCGAATGGTCCACTACTTTGACAGTTAGGAAATTTAAGGAGTCCGCCAGAACTGAAAATGTAAATCAGAGGAGCGTGAATATACTATAATCTCGGACCAGAGCAAAAGCATCGAGCATGGAACTGCGGACACCTTTGTCTGCGCTTCCTTACCAGATAGATACTTAACGAGTAGGCTCTAGTTGCGGACCTAAGTCATGTCCATTATCTTGATCTTGTCAGACAACAGTTCGGAATTGCGTTCTGTGCACTTCCCACAACTATCCCTGAAGGAGGTATAGTCCATGGCAGTGATTGACTTTAAAATATACTTCTCGGTACTGAGCATAGATGACCGAAATTGTATGTTCCGTTACATTAAGGGAGGCAGGAAGAGAGGGGAGGTGCATATTCCCACGGGTTCGTATTAGATCGAATACATAGGCGAGTATCTTATGCGGGAGCTGGGACAGGACCCAACGTTAGTTCTGCGTGGTAATGCGAACACCCTGGACAGCGAGATGAAGGGTAGTGCACAGGTAGACTTCTCGAGCAGCGATACTCTCGCATCAACGCTAGGATTCGAGAACGCCACATACAAGGCTAATAAAACACACGAATCTACGCTGCTGGTAAAAATATTCCCTGTAAATGTAATAAGGATTAAGCGTGCGAATGCAATAAAAGTCGCCAACGGTACCAAATCTAAAGTCAGTACGAGTCGAGCACGCAGAGCTCTAACACCTGAAAACGTGCGTTTCCTTAGAATATTGGTCCTGACAATCAAGCATGGATGTGGAAATATTAAACGTTGCAGAGCCGGCAAGGTTCGAAGACACGATCACCAAGGCTGAAATCCACACTTACTCGCCCTACCAGAGCCCCTATGTACCCTCGCCCGAGGTCCGGATCCAGGTGCAAAACCAAGATATATACACGGTGCCATGTAACTCATATTTGCTTTTCCGTGGAACACTGACGAAGCCAGGCAACGCGCTTCCCGCGACGACTAAAATCATTAGAAACGGTATACTTCACATGATAAGTAGAATCGCGTATGAACTGAACGGGTACGAGGTAGACGCCACGCGAGATGTTGGAATCACGGCCACCATAAAAAACTATTTTTCATTAACACATAACCAATTGCCCGCCGCCAAAATTGCGGGCTGGGGCATCGACGAGGAGTTTAAGGTCCCTGTCTATGCGAACGGGAAATTCGAAGTATGTATTCCACTAGCTATGCTGTTGGGGTTCGCGGAAGATTACAAGCATGTGATTATTAATTCAAAGCAAGAGTTAGTTATTCACATGGCTAACACCCAGGCGAGCGCGCTCCAGGACATGGGAGCAGAAGCTGCGACGCTAGCAATACACGCGATTGACTGGTTATTACCTCACGCGCAGGTCGACATGTCTGAATGCTTAAAATTAATTAAATATGCGGAAAAAGGAAGGAACGTAGATATTGCGTTTCGTACATGGAGTTTAGAGACGTACCCGAGTATTCCTGCCTCCACGAGCGTAAATTGTAACGTTAAAACTAGTTTAATGAGTGAAAAACCGCAATATATAATTGTTGCGTTTCAGACAGGCAGGCGAAATGCCCTCAACACAGACTGCTCGAAATTTTATCACGTCAATATTAAGAATGTTAAAATTTTTTTTAACCCCAAGGCTTACCGGTACAGCGATTTGAACATTGATTTTACAAACGGTGCATATACGGTTCCTAATAAAATGTACGGGGACTTCCAGAGGTCTTACTACGGGCAAGCGCAGGCCTCCACACTCGAACCGAACGCCTTTATGAACATGGCGCCCCTACTGGTATTTGACGTTAGTAAACAGGATGATAGAATTAAATCGGACGTGGTAGACTGTAGGATTGAAATATCCACCTCTGTGAATTTTCCGGCCTCTACTCAGGCCTATGCGTTAATACTTCACGACAGACTCGTAACATACAATGTGCGAGACAGGATAGTTAAAGTACCGACGTAAGTGGCGACTATACTTCAGTCACTCCCCGGCCGGCAGAATGTACTTGAACTTTCAGGGCTTCGTCTCACAGCGGGGTTTCATTATAAAACGTATCTGCGTGGCGTATGTTGACAGGCGTATAGAAACACGCACGTTCTTACTGCCGTTTCCATGGCATGAGCTAGACATTACAAGCAAAGTAACAAATATATAGCCGGAACAATACTATCATGGTATCAATTGGAGCGTGGGTGATGTAGAATACGATAAAGTGCACAATGTACTACCATACTGATACAGCTCTTCAATACGCTGCTTGCAAAGGTGTAGTGCTCAAAGGTTTTATTTGTAATGTATTTAACAAAAAAAAATGTGTTTTACAACAATTAGTATTGTTTGTGTCAATCTTTGCTTTTAATTGTATAGTTATCGATATTTTCTTAAAACTACTTACTGTTGCGCTCGCAGATGGGGTAACACAAAAAGTTTTATTTGTAATGTTTTTAACAAAAACATTTTGCTTAAATTGTATAGGTATCGTTATTGCTTTGATGTGTACACATAATTTAAAACATGCCTTGTGTTTTGCAAAAAGGAATTGAATATTTATATATAATTCTTCGTACTTGATGNTACACATAATTTAAAACATGCCTTGTGTTTTGCAAAAAGGAATTGAATATTTATATATAATTCTTCGTACTTGATATATGATTATGTTAACAATGCAACTGGCACTAACATGTTTTGTAGTACTTCAGCAAAGGCTCAATGAACATACTTCTNTATGATTATGTTAACAATGCAACTGGCACTAACATGTTTTGTAGTACTTCAGCAAAGGCTCAATGAACATACTTCTTGTGAGACTCTATGTGTGTGTTGGTTAATCACAACTGTTTGTTTGCAAATTAAAAAAAGGAATTATAACACAATATTTCTTCGTACTTGATTTGTTTTTTATTTTGTGTAACAACTGACAATTACTTTTTTTGTGGTACTTACGCGTAAGCGCAATTGAAACAAGTTTTGTGTGTGTACGTTCAGTTTTTTTGTTTAATCAAAAACAATATCTTTCCTGTAAGGTGTATGTGACAATGGTTGTATTTCTGGTGTAGGGTGAGAGAAATTCTGTTGTTGTGTGTAATCGAACCAATTTGTATTCTTTTTATGTGACAATATATATGTGTTCCGAAACTCTTTNAATTCTGTTGTTGTGTGTAATCGAACCAATTTGTATTCTTTTTATGTGACAATATATATGTGTTCCGAAACTCTTTAGTGTTCTTATTTCTGAGTGTAGAGAGTGAACTGTCAAAACAAAACCAACCCCGTGCTAGTATACAGTAACTGCAAGACACCTTGCTGTTTGCCTATCACCCAGGCGAAAGTCATGCAAAAATGTATGTTCTGGATGGAGACCCGCAATAACAAGACTTACTAGTATATTGAAAGCACAAGTTGTACACACACCAATAATGGACAAGTTATGATACACGCAAGTACCACCGTACTCTGCGTGTGTGTGTGTGTGTGACTAGTCGTACCTGTGTCCTCCGCCTGCACAAGACCAGTGACATAACTGGTTGACAAGTNAATTCTGTTGTTGTGTGTAATCGAACCAATTTGTATTCTTTTTATGTGACAATATATATGTGTTCCGAAACTCTTGAGAGTTCTTATTTCTGAGTGTAGAGAGTGAACTGTCAAAACAAAACCAACCCCGTGCTAGTATACAGTAACTGCAAGACACCTTGCTGTTTGCCTATCACCAAGGCGAAAGTCATGCAAAAATGTATGTTCTGGATGGAGACCCGCAATAACAAGACTTACTAGTATATTGAAAGCACAAGTTGTACACACACCAATAATGGACAAGTTATGATACACGCAAGTACCACCGTACTCTGCGTGTGTGTGTGTGTGTGTGTGACTAGTCGTACCTGTGTCCTCCGCCTGCACAAGACCAGTGACATAACTGGTTGACAAGTTTCTCCGTGCTGGCCCATTGTGTTAGGGGGGTATAAATACACCCTCGCAGAACACTACACTTTCACTTGTTGCCAGACCATTGATCCGTACGTGCCAGTTGCGAGCCGACAACACCTTGGCATATAGTGTATGTATATATATATACGCCAAGACGGCATCTGGCTGCTGCAGTGTTCTGCACATAATACGAGACGTGTCTACAGCATCCACGACGGTTCACAGGCATCTGCTATCACTCGCTACCAAGCGTCAATTCTGGGTAAGTGTTCTTCGGCATCGTGTGTGTTGGTGAGTAGACATACATCGGGTAACCGATTTATCGCGTGTGCTGTGGATGGTTGTCGTTCAATGGGAGTTCATATCACTGCACATTAATATTTGTGCACTTCTCACTTGAAAGCCAACACGGCCGCCCTTGTGTGTGGGTCTAGTACAAGTAACTACTTTCCGTTCGGAGTTTTAACAGTGCCCTCGTGAACATGGAGTGTTCTAGCCCAGAGCATTTATTTGAGTTGTTCACTCATCGTCGGGGGACTATGTGTTGTGCTGAGGTACTAGATATATATCTAATGAACACTCTCGCTGTGTGTTTTTTTTCCCCCACTACACAGCCTTTAGTAGGTGAAGGATGCCTGGCTGGACGCTTCAAACCGGTCCCCTACCTGGCCTTCTGTATACATTCCAGCGCGAGGACTGTGAACTTGTCGTTTAACATAGCGTGTTAGAGGCATATCCTGTATGTGTCTCCTGCGGGTTAAGGCCTCAGCGGATACTACATTGTGTGCATGTCACCCCAGGTTCGAGACTCGGGAGGAGGATGCCTACCATTTCACTGTTTCCCACCCCTTGTTCAACGCATCCCCTAGGTGTTATACTCCCGGGGTCGAGGCCCGGCAAACAAACTTGGATGTTTTTTTCCCCGCTCTATATATATTTATATATANTTCCGGCAGCCAGCCTAATATTTGTGCGAGCGGTGCGGACTCTCCTTCGCACGTGCCGAACATCTGGTAGGACATGGAACTATTTGTACAGGCGTGATCAGGCAGGCTGCCTTGTCCAACTGCGCATTCTGCAATGAGGGCTTCGGGCGTCCTTGCGATGCCCATCGCCATGAACACACATGTTGGGCGAATCCCAAAGTTCGACCATTACAATGTGGGACCTGCAGCCGGCAGTTTACCAGAGCTGATCGACTTTGCACGCATTGCGCAAAGTGCTCTGGTGCATGCTAACCCCATCTCCCAGTCGGCGAAGTGTGCACAAATTGCAAGCCTGCAGCATGGGCCCTCCCATGCAATTCCAGCTCTTGCGAGCGAGGGTAGCTCTNTGCAGCCGGCAGTTTACCAGAGCTGATCGACTTTGCACGCATTGCGCAAAGTGCTCTGGTGCATGCTAACCCCATCTCCCAGTCGGCGAAGTGTGCACAAATTGCAAGCCTGCAGCATGGGCCTTCCCATGCAATTCCAGCTCTTGCGAGCGAGGGTAGCTTTCATCGAGGCTTCACTCCCAGTGGGGCTGGCGAGGGCAACTCGCATGGGTTCGTGGAGGTGGAAAGCATGTTCAACTGCGTTATGAGAATATACGTCGTGGAGAATACCTCGAGGGTGGTCGTAGACATTTGCGGCTACCTCGAGAGTATGAAATCAAATATAATTGGCCAACTCGATCAGGAAGTCGAGAACTAGGGGGCAGTCAAATTAAATTTATTTCTCGAGTGCAATTATGGAAAACCGGAGCCGCACGACGACGAGGTAGATCGTCATGCATTTAAGATAAAGAATGTGCCTGTATTTAATGTGGCCGACATAGAGGAGGCGGTGTCGGCCACCATTGCAAATATATGTCAGGAGGAGATGGACTATATGGGGAAGGGCAGCGGCTGGACCTTCACAGTCGTGAAACGGGTCCAGTTACGCATAAATAAGCTCGATCCCCTAAGAGTCTTGTCGTACATCCCCTTGCCTGCAGGTTTCGTGGAGAAAAAGGCGATTATCAACCCGCACAACGCTGACCTGCAGTGCTTTAAATGGGCGATACTGGCACGCTTTGTAGAGGGGGGACATCCGCAGTGCGTCAACCACCAATACACCAGGCTGGAGACGNATGGGCGATACTGGCACGCTTTGTAGAGGGGGGACATCCGCAGTGCGTCAACCACCAATACACCAGGCTGGAGACGCGCTTCGATTTTTTCCACCGTAAATTTCCCACCCCTCTATGTCAAATAGCTAGGTTTGAGAGAGCTAATCCGGGGGTCAGCATTAATATTTACGCACTTGACGAGAATACGAAAGTAGTGCCGATACGGGTGACAGGTGAAGAACTGGCCCAGCACTTTGATTTGCTGCTGCTCACAACTGCGGAGGACCATAACTCGCACTATTGTTATATAAAGAATTTCTCGCGACTGGTACACTCCCAGCTGACATCACACCATGGCGGTGTAGAAATCTGTAAGCGCTGCTTCAAGCGTATGATAATCAACCACGTGTGACCGGGTTGACGGATGCCGAAACNGGTGTAGAAATCTGTAAGCGCTGCTTCAAGCGTATGATAATCAACCACGTGTGACCGGGTTGACGGATGCCGAAACTCTGGCCGAGCACAGGAGATATTGTAATAACCACAGTGCTGTTCGCGAAGATTTGCTGCAGCCTGCCGTGGACGGCAAGCCGCCTGTGCTGAAGTTCCAGAATTACCAAAACGGCGATAAGGTACCTATTGTAGTATATGCAGACTTCGAGGCGATGCTGATGCCTGTGCAGACGTCTCAGCCGGACCTGGACGCGTCCTACACATATAGGTACCAAAAACATGAGCCCTATTCTTCTAGCATATACGTCAAAGTAGACAATGCAATTATTCCGGCCTCCAAGACGACCAGCCTATCCTCGGGTGTAACCATTTACACGGGCGAAGGTGCGTCGAAACGCTTCATGGAAAAGGTGGTTAGGATAGGTCTCCTGGTGAAAGACATCTATAGTCAGTCTGAACCTATGCGAGCACTAACGCATGGGGAACAGGCTGGCTATGCTCTAGCCACTACCTGCTGCCACTGTTCTGGCATGTTCACCTACGACAACCAAAAGGTGCATGACCATGATAATTTTACCAGCAGTTTTATCGAGGCGTCTTGTAATGACTGCAACAGGNAATTTTACCAATAGTTTTATCGGGGCGTCTTGTAATGACTGCAACAAGCTTCGTCGCCGCCCCCAGAGACTGCCATACACTTCCATAACTTGACATATGATCCCAATTTCATTATTAAGCAACTTGGCTACGATTACCAGGACATATTTACTATTCCACATACCGAGGAAAAACTCATCGCCTTCAGTAAAAGTTTGGGCGACAAATTCACCATTCAATTTATCGACACGTTTAGATTAATGTCTGCCAGCCTGGCAACTCTCACCACAATCTGCCGTCTGGCGAATTCCACACAACATCTTGCTTCTTCACAGTAGAGCGCGACCTAGAGCTGGTAATCCGGGAAGGCGTCTTCCCCTACGATTATGTTAGCTCATGGGAGAGGCTTGCTGAGCCGCGGTTACCTGCTATAGAGTGATTCTATAATAGGCTTACTGGGAGGAACGTCAGTGTGGAAGACTACCAGCATGCACAAACCGTCTGGGATGTGTTCGGCTGCCGCACCCTCCGAGACTATTCGGAGCTCTACTTGAAGACGGACATGTTGATTCTGTGCGACGTCTTCGAGAATTTCCGGGGGCTCTGTCTATGCACATACAGTCTCGACTGTGTGTGCTACGTTAGCGC
Organism: Clitarchus hookeri; assembly: GCA_002778355.1. Classification (NCBI taxonomy): domain Eukaryota; kingdom Metazoa; phylum Arthropoda; class Insecta; order Phasmatodea; family Phasmatidae; genus Clitarchus; species Clitarchus hookeri. Next base: position 557,931 of record NQII01000209.1, read on the forward strand.
ACCCAGATTCTCATTTGACGCGATGTTGCGCAAGACGTAGGTGGAATTAGAGTTGCTTACCGACTACGACATCCACCTGTTCCCTGAAGCTGGTATCCGGGGAGGGGTGGCACAGTGTATTAAGAGGCACGTGGTAGCCAACAATAGGTATTTACCAGCCACGTACGATGCCATCAAGCCATCCACCTACCTCCAGTACGTAGATGCCAATAATTTATACGGGTGGGCGATGTCTCTGCCGCTTCCATATGGCGGTTTCGAATGGACCACCACGAACATCGATGTGATGAGCGTGCCGGACGATGGATATGTCGGCTACATACTGGAGGTAGATGTAGAATACCCTCCCGCTCTTCACGACGAGCACATGGATCTTCCATTCATGCCAGTGAACGAGCGTCCCCCGAGGTCCAAACATGCTAAACTCATGACAACCCTGGAGAGCAAGCTTCATTATATTGTACATTACCGTACTCTGAAGCAAGCATTGGATCATGGGTTGCGGCTGAAGGCTGTTCACCGTGTTCTTCAATTCCAGCAGAAGGCGTGGCTAAAACCGTATATAGACATGAATACAACGAAACATCAGGCAGCCACAAACGCCTTCGAGAAGGACTTTTTTTAATTAATGAATAACGCAATGTGCTGCAAACTTATGGAAAATAAACGTAAATGACAGTGTATGGAACTCGTGTGTATAGAAGTTCGGGCGAAGAAATTAATTGCTAAACCTGCATTTAAATGCAGAACAATATACGGTGAATCGTTGTCCCTAGTCAAATTATGCCAAGAGAGCGTAACGTTTGACAAGCCCATATACGCTGGGTTTGCCGTACTCGACCTGTCAAAGACACTCATGTATCGTTTTTACTACGACGTCATGCGAGCGCGGTATGGGAGCCGGGTCGGTCTCTCCTATATGGACACCGATTCCTATATAATGGAGCTCGACTGTGCTGACTTTTACAGCGACCTCACCTCTGACCCGGCGCTCGTGTCGGAGTTCGACACTAGCGGCTACCCTCCCACTCATCACTGCTATTCTCCAGTCAAGGCCAAGGTGATTGGGAAGTTTAAGGATGAGTGCGCGGGTAATGATATGGTTGAGTTTTGTCGGGTTGCGGGCGAAGATGTATGCGTACCGTTGCCAGAATACGGTGGTGAAACGCGCAAAGGGGATACAGAGGTGCGTAGTTGAAAACACGTTAACGTTTGACGATTATCGGCGCATCCTTTTGGCCCAGTGCAGCATGAGAGTACAGGTCGGTAGTATTAGCTCGTACTACCACGACGTTTACACCAAACGCGCGAACAAACTAGCGCTTTCGTGGATGGACGACAAGCGAAAAGTCCTGGATGATGCCATTCATACTGTCCCCTATGGTTATCAGCCGTAAAAATAAAAAACAGCTCTGGGTCAGGCTTACATAGTTATGTATGTCGTCTCGGAGAGAGTGTTATTTCTCCCAGCGTGTACTGGAGAACTTACAGGCGTCTTCGTATTCCGCTTGTCAGGTATATTGCTGGGGGGTTTTTTTGGTAGCCATATTTCTCGATAAGCATGCTGTAGCATGTGCAAGTGTGTTGCAGACTTGTCAGGTGTGCTGCCTGATAGTCTACTATAGCTCGTTCAAGAGGTACGTTCCTAACATTGTCAGGTAGCTTATCAGATTTGTTTCTTTCCTTCAGTGTACTGTAGCCCTTGCAAGGGTTGCAGTCTTCTCCTTGCCAGGTGGTAACACACTGGAGCGCATGCAAGTGTCCATCTTACTTGCCAGCCCTGTTACAAGCCGTCCTGTACATGTTTTCATTTTCTCGGAGGTATACTGGAGCACATGCAAGCCGTTTTCGCCTTGCCAGGTATAACAACATTCAT
>NQII01000209.1:560489-570831 GCA_002778355.1 Clitarchus hookeri
AGAGTGTGACATTTAACTTGTCATCTAAGGCGTCTCTCTTGGGACACGCCTGCCCTCCCTGTGAATGCCAGAGCATGAAGTTGCGCTTTACCAATTGCGTCACTGCGGCACCACCCCCCTCGCTATGGAATGCAAGAACGTGAAGTCCCGTAGCCCGCGGCAGGCATCTCTCTTGGGACACGTCTGTCCTCCCCTGTGAATGCGATGTTTTAACATCCACTCTATCCACTATGCTACTACGGCCCCATTGAAATGGAATGCTAGAGTGTGACATTTAACTTGTCATCTAAGGCGTCTCTCTTGGGACACGCCTGCCCTCCCTGTGAATGCCAGAGCATGAAGTTGCGCTTTACCAATTGCGTCACTGCGGCACCACCCCCCTCGCTATGGAATGCAAGAACGTGAAGTCCCGTAGCCCGCGGCAGGCATCTCTCTTGGGACACGTCTGTCCTCCCCTGTGAATGCGATGTTTTAACATCCACTCTATCCACTATGCTACTACGGCCCCATTGAAATGGAATACTAGAGCGTGACATTTAACTTGTCATCTAAGGCGTCTCTCTTGGGACACGCCTGCCCCCTCCCCTGTGAATGCGAGAGCATGAAGTTGCGCTCTACCCATTGCGTCACCGTGGCACCCCCTTGCTATGGAAGACCTCTCTCTTGGGACATGCCTCCCTCCCCTGTGAATGAGAGATCATGAAGTTTTAACATGCGATCTACCCATTTCATCACCGCAGCACCACGCCCCTTGCTATGGAATGCAAGAGCGTGAAGTCCTCGTAGCCCGAGGCTATGTCACGGCTAGCATCTCTCTTGGGACACGACTTACGTCTGGGCGTTGTCTTTGGGACACACCAACAAACATGGCCGCCAGGGAATGAGCGAGAAAAATAATTTATGGAACTCCTTGAAATGTTAAGAAAAAATGTTTAACTTTTGAAATATTAAATCAACCTTTTAAAATACGTTAATTTTAAAAAATAATAAATTTTAAAAAAATTAATTTTGTAAAAAAATAATTTTTAAAAAAAAAGCCAAAATTTTGGAAATTTTTGTAATTTTGGCAAATTTTGGCACTGGCTGCCAAGACGGCCGCCGTCGAAGCGGAATGCAAACGCATGAGGTTTGTCATTTCCTTACCAAGCTTCGGTGTCCCTGTGTCCCTGACAAGATGCTGGCATTGAATGCCCTATATCTAGCTAGTTATGTTTGTATCTAATTTTCAATGTGTGTTATTTCCTGCTTACAAAAAGGCAGAAACTTATTGATATAATATAAATATGTTCCTGACTTTTTGCAATTAGCAGAATATACATTATGAAAATTAAGCACAAAAATATTAAACAAATCGAAAAATGTAAATTTTCTATGATCGCACATTGTTAGTATTACTATTGGTATGTATGAAGTGATCAGGCCTTAGCTGGACGGCCTGCCTGATCACACCTTAAAACATTGAACCAGGACACAAACGTGATTGCAGTAATACCTTGCGAAAGGCAGTTGAAGAAACACCCTCCACCGGCCAGTATACAGGACCGAAAATATTAAACAACGCCCCCGATATAGGCCAGCATAACACTGGGAGCGGTGTCTTTTGTCATCGGGGCAGCGGATCAAGAAGACGTGGAGATGGGTGTATCCGGTCGTCGTTAACCGCCTCCTAGAATCAGCCTCCGGCAACATGAACAAGGTGGGGACTTTCCAATTAGATTGTAATAGTAGTGGTGTGCTGTAATAAAACTGAATATAATTAATAAGCATCTTGGTATTCCATTTAAGCTCCCCCGATCAATAGTCACGTAAATAGTTATTGTATAATCTTATGTTCAATAAACCCCATATTATACTGTTGTGCTCTACCTAATCATAACTCATTATTTAGCTACGGCCATAGCCCCTTTCAAGTATGAATTGACTTAAAAGCGAATTCATAACACTGTGAATGAATCCGAAATTATGACACGAAAACGAAGAATCTCTGCAAAAGAGGTGAAGCCGAGCTTAACTTTACATGTGGCGGAAGAATACACATTGAGCGTACAATTATATCTTTAGCAGGGCTTTCAAAAGTGCTCAGTTTACTGTGAACAGCCAATCAAAGATTCTGAAACAACTACTCCCTGAGGATCTATGACTCTGACATAATATGGGAAAATAATCTCCCTCCCCGCCGTCGGGAACAACCTCCCCAAAAAGACAATTTTCGCGAACATAGGAATTATCATTAGAATTTTATTTGATTCAATTCAAAAACCATGGCTTTTTTATCGGAATTAACGAGAGAGGGCTTCTAACATTTAATAAACAAACAAAATTTTGGGGTTTTTTTTTTTTTTACTGTTTGAGGATAAATCTAGAAAATAACGAAGCAAATCAGGAAAACGAAGAAACTTAATTTCCCGTGTAAAACTAACTAATGCTCATTTGTCCAGCTCCTTTCCCCTCCCTCAAAATCCTGTTACCAAACTAACACACCAAACGCTTGGGTGAGAAATTCAGCCTCGATAGTTAGACAAAATGTTCACATATTTATCAGGTTCTTCATACGAACTGACACTTTACTCGGGACTCCCACTATGCCAGAGCTTTAGGGTTGCAATCTAAAAGACTATTGTATATACGTAATGTGTCGTTATCACTGAAATAATTATCCTCGTACTGTTTACGCATAACAAAGACTCGTGAAAATAACCTCAAATAATATAAAAAATAAGGACGCCGTAACTTCATGGCTAAAGCATGGGTAGCATGTTATCGATAACGAATTATTATAACCACAACCGATAATGTTATAGTTCTTTCAAAATAAATGTCGAATGAGTAAATGATAATGTTCAGATTTGCAAACATTTTGCATTAAGATCTATGGAAAGGTTTCGCTGTTCGTGAATTTCCGAAATATAAAATCAAGAACTGAATTTGAACTATCTAATATAATTCAATGGCGTTTGTTTTATTGACCATATACCGGATGTACTTAACAAAATTCAATATTCAGACTTCGAGGGATAATAGAAGAAGAGACCAGATCATAAACGTTTTCCTAAATAACATAATCCGTTAGTCACGTCATAACGTCAGTTAGTGAAGAGATTTGGGCGGCTCTTAGCAGCGAGGTCTTGAGAGCCGAGAGGATGATTGAGGTGAGTACGGAGCGGCGCCGGAATGAAATGGCGGGGGCAACGGGAGATCCCCGAGAAAAACCGCCGACCAGCGGCATCGTCCGGCACTATCCCCACATGCGAAAATCTGGGCGTGACCCGGCAGGGGATTGAACCCGGTTCGCCTTGGTGCACTGTTAGAAAAATTGTCCGTAAAATTACGGAAAATACCAGTTACAAATTATTCCGACATCTGCGTTAAATTGCCTTCTCTTTTTTCAATAACGTCCTCTCCGTAAATGTCACCTAAATTTCCGTGAATTCACGGAATGTGTCCACAAACTTGCAAGTTTGTTGTGTTTTTAAATATGCTCTGTATAAAAAGGGGTAACATAAAAAAGATTTACTTTCGTTATGTGAATGATTAACTGTGCATAAAAATAACTGTAAAAATTAAAAATGTTGTCCGCTGGCGGAAAAATTTTGGCAGTCCAATACATTATCCACTCCCCTACCACGCTTGTACAAGAAATGGTGTTGTAAATACGGAATTTATATGGAATTATGCATGTATCTCTTAGTTCCTAGTCATACTAGAGTGTGCGATTTTGCTTTTTTATTACAGGTTTACAAACAGGAGTATGAAAAACAGTTTTATTTTCGTAATGTATTTTACTGTGAATAACCGAGATATTAAAAAAAGTTTAAATATTTAGTCCTGAACTAGGATTTGAAAGCGAATTGAAATATTGACAATNTGGCAGTCCAATACATTATCCACTCCCCTACCACGCTTGTACAAGAAATGGTGTTGTAAATACGGAATTTATATGTAATTATGCATGTATCTCTTAGTTCCTAGTCATACTAGAGTGTGCGATTTTGCTTTTTTATTACAGGTTTACAAACAGGAGTATGAAAAACAGTTTTATTTTCGTAATGTATTTTACTGTGCANCAAACAGGAGTATGAAAAACAGTTTTATTTTCGTAATGTATTTTACTGTGCATAACCGAGATATTAAAAAAAGTTTAAATATTTAGTCCTGAACTAGGATTTGAAAGCGAATTGAAATATTGACAATCAATAACACGAATGACTCACCTACCACACATTTATACGAAGCATTTTGTAAATATGGATTTTATATAAAAGTGACGAACGCTCCTGTCTTAGTTTAAAGTCATGTTAGAGCGCTTGCTATATTTGCGGTTTATAAAACGAGGTTACGAAACTATTGTTTTATTCTCGTTATGTGGGTGTTTCACTATGTATACAAAAGGGTTTGTCATGTAGCGGAATTTGAGCAAGAATCAACGAATTAGCACTCCATGAGTGATTCGCACTCACATACTACTATTTTACACGAAGTAGTATTGTGAAGATGGGATTATACACGTTACAGGTATCATCTGCATTGTTCGTGTCTTAAAATCGAAGTCATAAGAATACGAAGAGCTTCCGTATTTTATATTTACGGAGCTCATTTCCGTCATTCGTCATTACGAAGTTCCTTTCCGTAAATTAACTCTACATCTCCGTAAAAGTTTCCGTAAATCTACGGAAATGTCTAAGAATATGGGAGGCGAGCAGTCTAACTGCTCAGCCACCGTGGTCCCCAGGCTCACCACGTGTTGCACAATAATTGCATGTTGACCACGTGGTTGTTTGGCGGTTGTGGCACGAACAACTGCGTCCATTGCAGCCGCAAGGGATGCAAGCACTCCAACCCAACGCCTCTCCTCGTCGGGTTGAGTTTTGTCAATGGTACCTACAGAGATGCGCAGTGGAACCTCGTTTTGTACAGTTTGTGTTGTTCACCGATGAAGCATCGGTTACCCGAAATGGCATACTCAATTTACACAACCAACACCTGTGGCCATATGAAAATCCTTACGCCAGCTTCATCCAATCCCACGAACACACATTTGCTGTCAACATGTTTGGGGATAATTCGATTAGGCCGTACATGCTGCCATTATTTCTCAATGGTAACCTGTACCTGCGGTTCCTAGAAAACACATAACTGATCCAAGATGTTCCACTTGATATTCGACGATGGCTGTAGTTTCAACATGATGGTGCAACTCCTCATTTCTCTCGTGATGTCCGAGAGCATTTGAACCACTGATTCGCTGAGCAATAGATTGGCCGCGGTGGACCCATTGCATGGCCTCCTCGTTCTCCTGACCTCGCTACACTTGATTATTCTGTGCTGAGGTACTTTACGAGGCNCTCATTTCTCTCGTGATGTCCGAGAGCATTTGAACCACTGATTCGCTGAGCAATAGATTGGCCGCGGTGGACCCATTGCATGGCCTCCTCGTTCTCCTGACCTCGCTCCACTTGATTATTCTGTGCTAAGGTACTTTACGAGGCTGGTGTATGAGACTCCAACAGAATCAGAGGAAGAGCTCGTCGCTCAGGTACTTGCAACTGCCTACTCTCTACAGCACGTGCCTGGGGGTCTTTGAACGTGTACGACAGGCAATGACNAGCTCGTCGCTCGGGTACTTGCAACTGCCTACTCTCTACAGCACGTGCCTGGGGGTCTTTGAACGTGTACGACAGGCAATGACAGAGCTTTTGTTGAAGCAGGAGGCTGCACTTCTAAACATTTTTTGTAGAATATTACAATTAAATTGAAACGTAATTTTTTCCATCTCAATCTCATTCTCAATCACACCACACTGTACTTCAATTATAAATTTCCGAACTATGGTCATTTAATAAAAACATATCTGCTTGGTCTCTTCTAACATCCCTAGACTCAAAATATTGAATTTTGTTACACCCGATATTTGAATTAACAATACCATCACATACAGCAATAGTTGATACCCTCCTAATACATAGTTTTCTAATTAAATATATACTGTCTTTTGAACAATAACGAATAGAAATCACAGTGACGACGAAATCAGTACATGTGCAAAAATAATTGCTTTAATATTATTAACATTTTCTTATGTAGAACTTTGCATTAACCAAATTAAAATCCACTTCTTAATTTTATCCGAACTTCATCTTCTTAAAAACTCAGGTTAGAAAATGTAAATTTTTTTTTACCCGCGATGTATACATTTTAATACCGCAAAGTTGTAAATATTATTTAGTTTTAAGTCAATTATTTTGGCATATTTTGTGGCTTATATATCCGTATTTTTTTTCGCAAAAAGTTGGCAATCTTAAATCGAAAACTAATACTATCAACTATTGCTGTATATGAGTTACCAGCTTTCAAATGTCTTGTCAATAAATATAACCCTATCGAAATAAATGACGTAGTTGAAATTCTGTTGATGTTATATGTCAGGAATTCTTGCACAGCTATCAGCTGAGGCCCACCTCGGCTGCTTGATAAGCAGGTGTAAAGGATACGTGCCAGGTAGCAGACAGCGCTCACGTCCAACGAGAACACACAACGCACGCACGCACGAGATGCGAACCAGCGCACGGCACGCTCACGACTGACGGGAGTAACTAGACGACTGACAGGAGTAACCAGAGAGAGTAGTGCAACCGCGGCTGTGAGCGTGCCGAGCTTAACCGAAGTACGCCGAACCATTACGAATACCCAAATTTGCATTCGTGGCTCCACTGCGTTAGAGAACTAAAGGCAAATACTCTATAGTCCATTCACGGTTACTTCACACTTATCTGAAACCCTGCTACAGTTCTACTCTCAGGATATTCCTCCGCCTCGTGCAAACAAAACTTAATTAAGCCTAGAAAACTACACCAAAGGGGTTGCGCGCCGCATTCGTGCGCACTCAGTGTAATAATATTTTGCATAAGAATAATTTCTTACCATACACCTGTTTTCTCACTGTTTTGGTTCACATTAATTATAAATACTTATTATAATTTATACATAGAATATAAGTAAAATTTCAATTTAACCATAAATAAGGTACTATTAAGTTAACAGAAGTATAAAACGCTTGTGATACATAGCATATTTAAGAAATGTGTGATTTTTCAAGTGTGGAGAAACCGCGGAAAGACTATATGTAGTGTACTCGCTACAAGGGTATACACGACTGAAAACTTAGGCCGGGGTTATAAACTACGCACGGAACGCAGGAACGCAAAAAAGGTAAACAGTCCAACGTACGTATTTCAAAGATACAGTCTACAAACTACGCAGGACGCAAGAACGCAACGCAAAAGTTGGTCAACTTTCAACTTTTTGAGTTTTTGCTTGCGTTTTGCGCCTTCTAAATTAGCAGTGATCGATTGCAAAATCGTTTTAAACTCGTACAGAAGGCTATGATTTTCAGTTATTTTATTATTGGCTTGTACAATTAATTTATGCCTACATGTATACGTTGAATCATAAATAAAGAGTTTAATTACGTATTTAAATATTTTAGTATCTCCATCTTAATGAGAACATTTAATATTGCTGTTATAAATTCGTTATTCAAGCATTTAAAAACTATATACCAGTAACTTAACTAAGCTCTAAATAAAAAAAATCTATACTTAACAAATATGTTTGAAAAAAGGAAAAACATGTTCACTAAAAAACATTACGGAAAAAAATTTTTGTACTTCTTTGGTATTTTCGTTTTGCAATGTTGGTAACGTCTTGCGTCGTGCAATGTTTATAAACGATAAAAATTATCTTGTGTTGCATCCTTTTCTTTTTTTGCGTAGTTTACAAACCCGGCCTTAAGCAGTCAGCAGTAGGATTTGGCAGAGAGCAGTGCCCAAAAAAATATTAAGTATAAAATAAAAACGCATCTTTAAAGTGTGTTGTTTGAAATTGAAATGGAAACGGGCGTTAACGTTGGTACATTTTTGTTTTCGCAACCATTTCAAGCAGCAGGAAAATGGAAATAAATCGCTGTTGTGTATAGCAAACTACATGCTCACTGCAAAATTTTACTGTTTAGTGCTAAGTTTTCAGTTGTGTAAACTCCTTGAAAGTATTGCGTATTATTCAGGGGTGCCTCCCCCACCCGCAGAGAGTATGACGCAAGGGACACCCCCCCCCCTTACTAGCAACATTTCCCCCTCTGTTTTGCTGGTTGTTCGTGCACGCTATGTGCACGCCCACAGAACAGACTAGAGGCATACTTCATTCTACATTATTTGCTCGTTTAATCATGTATAATAATGTTTATCCACAACAATATTTTTATAGTGTGTGCAAATCTTTCCAGGTCAAAGTAAAATGTCTTCAGTTTTATGATCGGCTGAGTCCACTTGATTCGGCAATGTTTGTCACAGAGCGAGCACAAAGCTTAACTGTTTAATTTAGATATGTCTATCTAAACACATCCATGACAATAATTCACATTATGATAGTAAAACATGCTTGACTGTTACACACATTATGCAATACAAACACAAAAATAGAAATTAAACCCTGACCCTACGCAAAAAATTTAAATTAACAAAAAATTTCCTGAAAATCTGAAATGAAGTATATATGTGAACTATAACAAGCAAAATCATAGCAATTGTATTTATGCAAATAGAATAAATGAAGTTTTCAAAGTTAAAACATATACTATAATTTGCATTAAAAATTTCCCTGTTAAACTTTTATGACTATGGTGCTGTTGGCGATTTTAACCCAAATTGTGGAATTAAAAAACAAGCTTAATCCTAAGCCAAAAATATGAAAATCAACCAAATATTCTGCACTCAAATAAAGTATGAGCAAAGCAAAGCAAAACCTAGCACTATTTACATAGAATGCAAACGGCTTGAATTAATTTTTTAATTAAAATAAGTCCCTATGAAATAAGCTGTATTTAAAACTTCCAGATGCTATGGATTTATTAGTGTGCCGCAAGGTAATATATGTTACCAGACAGCTATGATTGCATTTTTAAAACAGGTGTTCCTGAACAACCAAAATAAGCAAAAAAAACCAGTAATTCTAACATGGCTTGTGAGACCCTGCTTTAGAGTCTGGGCACTACGGAGTCCAGTGGTACATTCATTAAGGAATGTTATAACTACGAGCGATAAAACGTCCATACAACATAGAACTTGCATACATTGCAGATAAAATAAATGGTTTCAACCTCTCGCATTAATTCTTAAACTATTTACTTAACAAGTTCGCAGTATTTGGAGGCGGGGGAAGGATTAAAAGGGATGAAGAAGAGCCACGTCAATCAGGGTTTAAAAAAAAAAGGGGAGGGGTGGCGTGAAGTGACACACATTCCGCCTTGAGATGGTGTTGGGGAAGAACAAAGATAATATCAACCAGCTACTATACGACCATCTACTAATTGTCATGAAGGTGTCCAACAGTAAATTTAAAAGAACATCCCATGAACTTGTAAAAATCTCAAACTCATCTTCTGACAGAGCGGTTTATGGGAGGCGCAACTTTTAACTGCTTAGCTGTTTTAGATATTTCATTAAGTACATGCAAGACTGCAAATTATTCCAGGGTTGAATCAATTGACAAAAATAAACTTTTTTTTTTTTTGTTGGGCAGAGCATTTATGCAACGCCTAAGAGAGGTTCGGTCAACTCTTGACAGCAAAATCTTGAAAGCCGATGAGGATGAAATGAGGTGGATCTGGAGTAGCCCCAAAGTCCAGAATGCAAGGGCGGGGGAAAACGTGAGATCTCCGAGAAAACCCGCTAGCCAGAGACATCGTCCAGCACGATTCCCACGTGTGAAAATCCGGGAGTGACCCCATCGGGGATCGAACCCGGATTACTTTCGCTCTAGCCGCCAGACCAACGCGGCCTCTCAGCAACATCTGGGAAAAATCAGATAGTCATTTATGCAGCCGAGTACTGATTTATGATGCTATTGATTGTCTCACCTCTCCAATTTTTCTTCCGATGTGTAACTCGTATAATTTTGTATTTTACAGTTAAATAATTTTTAGTTTTGTTTTCATGCACTGTTCCGACCACCTGTCCTGTCTTACTATTCCATTGCACATTAATTCTAGACATCTGAACTTCAAAAAGTTTCTGTTGTTTAGGCATGATTACATTTGCATTCTCGCAAAAAAAAATACTTGCACCTTTAACTTTCCTGGAAAACACTGTCGTAAAACTATGTACGCGCAACTAGAAACAACTGACGTTCACGTTGAACACATGAACTGTACGTGACTGACGGGAACCTCCGTAGATATGGGTGTGGTGGAACTGGAGGGGGAGGGTGGTTACCCACAGTTTCAGCTGAAAAACCTGGCGAGGAGTAGTAACTTGCGCGCACGTGGCTACTTGCACCTCTTCCTCGGACC
>NQII01000209.1:570862-622605 GCA_002778355.1 Clitarchus hookeri
TTCTCCTTTGCAAATCAGAACCAATACTTCCAACGACTTGCTTTCTTTTTCCTCCCATCAAAATCAGACCTCGCTCTTTTCCCCACACAGAAGAGTCCCTTTAATTTTTTAAACCATTCTTACAGCCACCCCCCACCCACATGTATGACGTGTTCGGTTGTCTCCTAAATATGCAACGTATCACAAGCGTTATATAATTCTGTTGACATAAAAAACAATTCAGTTTCAACTTTTACGAATATTTTACGTATAAATTGTCTTTTATTGCCTAGGTAGTAAAAAGTAGTTATCGTGCAATCGTTGAACTGAGTGCGCACAAATGCGGTGCGTTGTCCCGTTGGTGTTATTTGCTAAACTTTGTTACGCCAGACAGTAGGACTTTAACAAAGCTTCAGAAAAGCTGGGAGTAGCCATTAAAGCTGCATCGGTGCAGCAACGGAACGCGGCCTATGTACCCCTGCATTATTTATTCCAGATCGCGATTGTACACGAAGCCCACCGCACCTCCTCCTACAGAGGTCCTAGCCACCTTTTCTGATTTCCGTCCCTTAAGTGAGCCTTATCCAACTTTTAAACACATATGTGTACACAAGTGCTCTTAATTTTCGCTGCTGCCACACATTCCAAGTGGTTCACGGTACAGTGAGCACTTTTGGAATCAACCTATGAAAAAAATCACTGGCCGCTAACAACATGTGCTTCAACGGACACACTGAATCGCATTGTTCCTAGTTCAGTTGGCAGCGAAATACGAACAGTAGTCCTATATATCAACGTTGTATTCAAAGTTTAACGTTTAGGCTTCTGGCCAATAAATTTATTTAAAACTTTTTTTTTTTTTTTTTGCCTATTTTACGCACATTAGATTAATAGTCACCACTATTGTTAATATATTTAAATTCTCAACAATTTCACAGATTTCATAGTTACACCTGAATGGCGCATGAATAATGTGATGGGTTAAGTGGAAATACTAATTTGATATGATTGAAGGATACAAAATTGACAGAGAAGTAGATCTTCGGCAGGGCTTCCAAAAGTGCTCGGTTTACCGTGAACAGCCCACACCAGAGAGAGTACTTCATCTATGTTTTCCAATGGTTTAGCCGTGTACTATCGAACTGCCAGGTGCTGTCGCATCACAGACTAACCTCTAAATACTTACAAGTCTGATAAGTCGCAATACACGTCGCAAAAAATAACATCGATAAACGGAGAAACTTATACAAATCATACCAATATTCGAAACAAGGACTTCAGATTCCGCTTGAATGCAGCTTATGCCTGGTCATTAAAAGTGCTTGTCACCAAAAAAAAAAATTATTTTATACTAATACGAAACATCATTCAACTTATAGACATTAATTACAAGTACTCTTTCCTCGCATTAAAATATTTTTAGATCGCATTTTAGATCGCATAATTTTCGCATCATGGCATGTTCAAATTACAATTTTATTGTTTTTGGGACGTACAAATGCGGTAACAGAAGTCATTTACAGAAAATTTAACAAGGGTGACTGAAAGGTCATGTCTTTATTCATTTTACTGTATGCTTAGCCAAACTTAATTTTCAAAAAATCATAAACTGATATAAATGAACATATGCTAATTTTTTATTTTTTCAAGCGATTTTAAACAATTGCGAAAACATTTTATAACGTGATTTTAAAGATTCCTTGAAGTAACTAGTGTAATTTTATCTGAATATGAATTATCTGATTTCAGTGAGTTAATTTGTATTATTTGCACGTCCCTAGACCACTAATTTATTGTGATTCTGACAGGTCACTGTGTAAAAAACATGACGTCTAAAAAATGCGAGGAATTATAGTAGCGCCGCTGTAACTTAGGACTTGGGAGCTCTGCCAATGTCGGGCCACTTCACCCAGGAAAAGGAAACAATTGGACAATGGTGGTACGGCAAGTTGAGAGGAGAACCTGCAGATTTGTCTGCGCGCCTGCCACCTACTGTCCAGTGCTCACGAGAAGGCGAGGCTCTGGAATTCGGGCAGGGTAGATGAGCAGGTGGGTAGGGCCGGTGGGCTGCAATGTCGCCACCGTCGTCTCTAGCCCGTACTACCAGTACTAAAACTATCAGTTCGCAGGGAGATTTTCCTTTCATACGACACGCATACAAACATACTCTATAATGTTATGGTATACGCCTCTATTATTTCTTTTGACAATAACCTTTAAATTCGCCAATTTAGATGCCCGTTTGCCTGGTGCGCGAAATGTTTTGCATTGTGTTTGAAGTACACATTTTTAAAGCAAGTTATTTATTGTACATATTCGCAATCTGTTCCCGTACGAAAATTAATCACATTTCACAATAGTTATAATTTTTAAAACATATTTTACATTACCAATACTAATTTTAAGACTTTCAGTATGGCCAAAAACAACATTTTTAAACTGTTTTAACTTAAATTGTTTTACTTAAATACCTGCGAAACAACCATAGTGACCTGAAAACAATTTTGATGGCATAAATTTAGGGCGAAAACAGTTAAGATCAGGAATGCATAACTTTAAAATACTCTGAAAGAATATACTCTTACAGCTTACCTCAAACAGTGGATGTTGTTCGGTGATAATTTATTCACTTTCGGGAAGTGGCAGTGCCAGTTCCGATTCGGCAGAGGAAAATTCGTCGTCAGATGAATCACTCGAGCCACTGGAGTCACGCCCTAGGCGTGTCACAAAACTGTATATTGTGTCTTCCACACGACAGTCCTTTTGCCAGTAGTCTGCTTCTATATTTTGGACATGCGAACAGTACCCTTGCCAGTTTTCTTCAGCGACTGAAGATATTGCTTCCGTCGTGATTTCCATTAGCTTTGTTAACGACAAGCTAGCAGTAATGTTCTTTTCCCGCACTAGTCTCTTTGTTTTAGACCACGCTAGTTCAATGGGATTAAGTTCGCACATATAAGGAGGAAGTCTAAGAACATCGTGTCCATGCAGTTTTAAAAGTTGGTCAATGCGAAATACTTTTTCAGGCTTCCTGTTCTGCGCAATTAAGTCGAAAAGCTCTGTTTTTCGCATTTCATGAGTAAATGGACTGTTGTTATTGGTCAACCATGACTCCATTTCCTTTTTCACTGCATACTTCGATGGGGGTTTATTTTCTTGCACTGAGTGGCAAGGCGCATTGTCCATAATAACAACAGACTTTTCCGGTAGGTTTGGCAATAACTGATTATGCATCCACTTTTGGAAGTTTGCAGAATTCATCTGCCCACGGTAGTCTCCCGTAGCTCTGCCTGCTGGAAAAATTAGCAGTGCATTTTCAATGAATCCAGTTTTAGCACCTGCATGAACAACAATTAAACGGTTCGAAGAACTGCTGTTGGTTAACACACCACGTTCAGTATCACTTTGCCAACATTTGTTAAATGTGATGTTGCTATCAACCCAGGTTTCATCAATGTAAATTATGGGGCGCCCCTCCATTCTGTAGTGGAGAATTTATTTTAAGTATTTACAACGCCAGTTGACAATGTGCGGTCTTTCCACTAATAGTTTCCGAGAACTGTTACACCGTTTCCATTTAAACCCCATTTCTTTCCATATCCGCCTGAGTATGTGAACATCCCATGGAAAATCAATTTTTTCTCTCAAAGCAACGAGAAGCTTAGGACATGTTGGTACTTGTCTCTGTACTAAGTAAAAATCACGAATGACGTCTCTGACTACTCTCCTAACAAATGAGTCACAGCGCACATTTCTTTCATGCGGACGCTTTCGGTGTTCGCCTGGTGTTGACAGCGAACTGTTACAAGCATCGGCACCTTCTTTGCAAATTCTGGAAACACTTCTCATAGAAATTCCAGTGTATTCTGATGCATGCAGATTGGATTGAGATAATAAATGCTTTATTTGACCATCAGTAACTTCTTCGTCACATTTATTTATCACATGTCTGATCACCTCCCTCGCTTCGCTGTGTATAGTTTTCTCTTTCTTCCTAGACTGCGCCATAATATACCGTCCTGATACGCAAGCAACCGACACTAACTCGTGACTGACTTCCAGAGAGCTATTTCTTTTCGAATGACTAGTAGCGAGGATGACCCGTTACTCTGACAACGGTCTTTAAACGCCGGAAGGGTGCAAGGGAGGGTTTGCGGCCTCGACCACCACCCCGCCACGCAGCCTTGCCTTCTCCTCAGCTCCCTACTGTACCTGCTGTTGGTGCTTTGCAAGTAGTTCTGTCTGTCTCTCTCTCTCTCTCTCTCTCTCTCTCTCTCTTTCACTTGGGTAGGCACAGTCAAGTCCATTCTTAGCCGGCGCGACTATAGTACTTGTAAGCAATGTCTACAGGTTGAACAGCGTGTCGTACAAACACAAAATAGTTATGTTATTATCAACGCCTTTCGCATGCATTTCTCAACGTACTTCCTCAGTCATCGTGGTGGTGTAGTGGTCAGACTACTCACATTCCACCAAGGCGAACCGGGTTCCGTTCCCGGCGGGGGCCGCTCCCAGATAACTGCATGTGGGAAACGTGACGGACGTTGCCGGTGGCAGACGAGTTTTCTCGAGGTACTCCACTTTCCTCCGCCCTTGCATTCCAACGCTACTCCATCTCCGCCTCATTTCACACACAAGACCTGGAACTGTTTTCCGCGTTTGAAGGCGAGAAGCGCGGAAACGATAAGGGCAACTGTGCCACGCGCAGCGAGTGTACGATCGCCGCTATCCGCGCAAGGCTCTGAACAGGCATGCAGTGTTCTCGTCGTGCTGTGTGTGCCTATGGGACTTTAAGCCGTGCCCTATAGTTTTATTAATGGAAAGTGTGTAGCAAAGTTCGATGCAGGGCCTGTACTATACTTTCGTAGGAATTCACTCAGAATATTTTAAGCTATAAGAGATTGAAAATGTCGTTTCTGGCCATGTTGAAGAGCTTCGAAATAGTGTTTCCAACAAGCGCCCGTTGAAGAAGTTGTATTCCGCTCTAGTCTGAAGTGCTATTTGTTTTCGCGTGCGAACAATTTTTAAAACGTGTTAAGAAATAATTTCTCCAAGAACGTATTTTTTGTCAAGTTGGTATGTGTAACAGTAGTATGGCGACATCAACTAATTTACGAAAAAGTTTCAATAAATATGTGATATTAATTCAACATTTTTTTGATCCTCCGAAGTCGGGTGTACGTAGTAAACAATTGCGCCGTGGTGTTATCATGTTCATTAATTTATTAACGTACTGTTCATGTGCCGTTGAGGTGAAGTGAAATCGATAAACAAAAATAGTGTGTGCCGAAAGTGTGGTTATGGCTGCCATTACCACCGAGCTTCAGTTAATCATATTCAATAACGTGATTGAGAAGATCAATGAGGTTCCAAGTTTGTCAAGTGAAGCAAGCAGTGACCATGAAAAGTTGGAAGAGTTCGTGATTACTTTAGAAGAAATATCAGAAAAGAAACAAGAATTTCAGGCGAACTATTTTGCATTATGCGCGTCCTCACCAAAGGCGGAGATACGAAGCATTGAAACGTTAAAGACATCCTTCAATGACTTCCAAAAATTATACCGACAATAGCGAACCGGCCCGGCTTCGCCCGGGTACAATTGAGTTTTACAGTGATACACTTCCAAATAAATTGGGAAAAGACAATTCATTTATGTGAAAACAGAATTATAAAATTATACTATGTTGGCCTAGGTTTTTGAATGATTACTGCAACCCAAAAAGGAAGGAAATGTGTTTTGCCCGATAGCCAAGAAGTAGAGTATTGTTTTTGGAGTGTATCTGTGCAACTATCGCGTAGTAACAACATTTCCGCTTTCCAGCGTCGATGAAAATCAAAACGTTAATTTCATCAAGTTGTAGCTAAAGAAATAAGTGTACCTAGTTACTACTTTTTGCGCTTGGCTGAGGGATCTTAATCGATCACCAAAGTTTAGCAACGTTCCCAGTTGCACACATTTGGATGGGTGACCGTTTAGTGGCATAACATCTGAGCGCTTCCGGGCTTCGGAGGCCACGTTAAATATTCTGTCCCGGTTGTTATCGATTGATAGTAGTCGTTAAGCCATTTCAGAGGTCCTTGGGTGACCTGATAAACTCTGACACCAGAGGAACAAAATCTTTCGGTCGCGTTCCCAGCCGTTGCAGAATTACGTTTTGTTGTTGTTCTACTGAACTCGTATAATTTACCGGAATAAAAAGTATCATATGTCTTATTCCAGCACCTAGAGTACCTACATACCAAGTTTCATCATAATCCGTTCAGCCGTTATGGAGCTGAGTGGTAACAAATACACACACAGACTTTCGCATTTATAATATTAGTAGGCTTTATTTACGTCGTGAGTATAATTGGTGTACAGCCAGGCAGTCTGTGTTAACGAGTCGTGGCAGCCAATCACGTGCAATTTTGCCGCCATTGCCCTTGCCGATTTTCTCCGGAAATAAGGCGGAATGGACCTCGTTCGCAGAGCTGTTTACGTCAATAGTACATCAAGATGAGTCCCTAACAAATGTTGGAAAATTACACTACCTCATTGGTCGCTTCAAGGGAGAACCGAAGGACCTCGTGTGAGACTTACCTCTAACTTCAGAGAGCTACGACGTAGTTTGGACAGTTCTTGAGAAGAAGTTCAAGAACATACGTATTTCCGCAACCATACATGTGCACAATATTCTACATGTACCGCCTGTTACCTCATCACCATAGTCATTATCACGCTTGCTGAAAACTTTCCCATTAAAGAATGGAGTTTTTTATTTGTTGAACATTGTACAGGAGAAACAGGAGCCGGCACTTCGCCAAGCATTTGATCTTACTGTGGACCAGCAACTAACAACATGAATTTCAAACTTTGATTTTCAAAGCCGCATACCTCCCTTAATATTCACCATACGATAATGTTTGTCATTGCATACCACACCTTAGTTAAGGAACCACCATCCGGAGCTTGGCACATGAATTCTGGTCAACGTTGTATGTATAATAAGAAAACGCGAGTGGTAAGTTTTCCCCCGTACATCCATGGTAACGTTCCTACATTGCGTGGCGAAGTTGCCAACTGAATATCTGCAGCCTGATATACACGTTTTTTGAATCGCTACTATACAAAGTTTATTTCTATAAACTGTTCACGGTACACTGAGCACTTTTGAAAGCCCTGCATAAGATCTACTTGTATGCACATTGTGTATTCTTCCACCATGTGTAAAATTAACATTGATATGGGCCTTGTCACTTTATTCATGCGTCGATCACGTGAGACTGTAAAATTGTTAACAGAACTAAATATGTCACATATTTATTCATTTTTACATTTCAATGCGTTAAATAAAAAAAACCTACAGCAAAAAAAATAGTTTCAGTATTTACCAAACACTTTTAATTCAACGTCAATTATGGAACTTCTTTCCTTCCTTCGTTGACAACTTTACTGGGCGCACAACAGTTAAGAGTATTCGTTAAAGAACACGTGGGTAGAGACAGCGACAAATGTCGATTTTAAAAGTGCTCAATCTCAAATAACCGTGAACTGTATTTATACTTTATATAGTATATAGGTTAAAAACTTCCACTGCATTTTAGAAAGTTCACTACAGTTTTTTTTTTGCAGTATGGGATAACTTATCTTGACATATAGCTTGTTGAAGACTCCAGGATTCTACTTGCTCCAACAAGATGGGCACGACCTCATTATCATTGTGCGGCGTGACGTTACCTCAATGAACATCTGCCTCGCCGCCGGACTGGCCGTGCGCCTGTCGAAGATCTTGCATTTCAGGAGAACAAGTCTTGAGAGCCGATGAGGGTGGAGCGAGGTGAGTACGTAGCAGCGTCGTAATACGAGAGCGGGGGAAACGGGAGAAGATCCCCGAGACAGCCCGCCGACCAGCAGCGACGTCCTGCATGATTCCCACGTGCGAAAATCCGGGAGCGACCCCACCGGGAATCGGACCCGGTTCACCTTGATGAGGGGGGGGGGTGGCGATCGCTTTAGCAGCTACACCACTTGCATTTCAAAACTGGCCGCCAAAGTCGCCCGATCTTAAAATGGGTTTACAATCAAAAAAATTATGCGTAAAGAATTATGCCGTAAGCGCTGATCTGGCATACGGAAACACGTATTGCGTATTTGTAGTTTCTATTTGGTGTTTTAATTCTTAACTTCAGTCAATGGAAAAAGGCGACAAACCTTTCATGATTACTTTTATTCCTAACCTCATATGTCACAATCATATTTAAGCAGATCATACTTCAAAGCCGATATTTTCTATCAGAAAAGCTTATTTTTATGAAAAAATATAGTCTTAAACAATTGCACACACACACCTTTACTGTAAATAACACTAATAACAGTTTCCAGCCAACAACACTGACTGCTCTGTTCTGATGGGTCGCCGCCCCACAAGTTTCACTTAAGATATAAATATAACTATTTCTTTTAACGCTTAAGGAAATCCCAACAACGAACACGCCCTGGTAAGTTCCACTGGAAACCATTACATAAGATAACACTTGTAGTTCTTCTGTACACGAAACAACGCATAATTTAACGTTTAATTTTTATCTTGTCAACTAGACTTTACTTGTTGCCATTGTCGTGCTTGGGGATATGTGATAGACTCTGTGTGATCTGACCCTTCCGAGAAATCTGCCAGAGGCGCATTATTACTACCTTCGCGTTCATAGTTGACGACAAGCTGTCTCGTGTATGGCAAGTNTTGTTGCCATTGTCGTGCTTGGGGATATGTGATAGACTCTGTGTGATCTGACCCTTCCGAGAAATCTGCCAGAGGCTGTCTCTTGTATGGCAAATACTTGTATTGGACACGGGCCTACGCAGCGTGATACGGAGTTCCCATATTGAATCCTCATAATAGAATGAACTCCCGGTGTTTTTCTTTACATATGCACCCTGCCAGATCTTCTCTCATAATCGATTATGACGTGGTAGCTGTATGAAGTAGTTTCATTCATTTTAACTTGCACTAAATTATTACAAATAATAATGTAGCATTACCATAGGTTAGCTAAAAAATTTAAAGTGGTTTCTCTGAGATTTTTGTTTTTCGCAGTCACTGAGCGTCTATATATCAGGAGTGAAGTCTGCAGGCTGCGAGCATCGGCACAGTGGAGAGTGAGACTGGCGGGCGGGAATATAGAGCTGGATGTGAGTAACAGGCATATGAAATTATGGTAATAAACAGACTGAATATGTGTAAATTATGTGAGTGAATTACTGTAACCAATATAGACACATGATACGGACTTTTGATGCAATTAAGATACACATCAAATATTGCGCTTACTGAGAATAACCAAAGTAATAGTGGAGATAGATAAGTTTGATGTAAATAATAGCTGCGTAAACTAATTAAAAACAAAATTTAGTACTTTTATTTTAATTAAGGCCGTCCCTCACGAACTTGTATACGCCCCTCTGGCATCTTGTAAATGTATTTATAGTCTTCGCGGTTTCCTCACACTTTCTGAATCAAACCTTTGAAAAATCACCCCATGTATGACGTGACTGGCTGTCTTATAAACATGCCACGTATCACAAGCGCTTTTACATTTCTGTTGACATAAAAGTACCTTATTTATTTGTTAAATTAAACTTCTACTTATATTCTGTCTATAAATTATAATATTTAATTTATGAATAATATGAATAAAAACAGGAAGAAAATAGGTGTGTTGGTAATGCCTAGTAATAAATAGTTCTTATGCAGAATGTTATTACACTGAGTGCACATGAATGCGGTGTGTTGTCCTTCGTTGTAATTTTCTGTACTAGGTTAAGCTTTGTTTGCATAGGGCGGAGGAACATCCTGAAAGTAGAACTTTAGCAGGGCTTCAGAAAAGTTGGAAGTAACCGTGAATGGAATATAACTGAAATTACATTTTTTAACCAGGATGGCATACACATTAAGAATTTGCTTATATCTAGTATGGTCGCTAGCTTTTTTGGATTCAGTCACCTAATTGGGAATCGCAATCA
The DNA here is from genome assembly GCA_002778355.1 of Clitarchus hookeri. NCBI lineage: Eukaryota > Metazoa > Arthropoda > Insecta > Phasmatodea > Phasmatidae > Clitarchus > Clitarchus hookeri. The sequence goes on from NQII01000209.1 coordinate 580,842, forward strand.
CATTTATTAATTATTACTTAAATTACTTAGGGCATGCCCAGTTTCATAAAGTATGGAGGTCTTAATAAAATAATTAAAGATAATTTCCTAATTAATTTACAATGGTATAAAAATACACAGCTATTATGTACAAAATACAACTGCCCAATATCTACTACTAACAGTTACTATTCTCATCACTGAGCGTAAATAGCCTATGCTCATCTCCCTCATAGCGTAATTAGAACCTTCATCACTGTCTTTATACCACCTACAATCACTTCATCTTCACTCATTAATTATAAATACACGTTCCAAATGTTTGCTACCATGTTCGCCCCTCACGCAACAAGTGCTATCTCTCAGTCTTGTATTGTAGGTAGTCTCACGCTGTACTCACTGTCACTGTGCACTCTCTCAGCGCTTACAAGTGGCAATCACTCGCCATTTATGGCCATACAAGACTGCACGCAAAAGCACACCGCGGATTATATGGCCGAGGTGTACCGACCCAGATTGAATGAGTGAGCGAAAAATTTGGACGGCGCTTAACATCGAGGTCTTGAGAGCCGACGAGGGTGAAGTGAGGTGAGTATGGAGCAGCGTCGGAATGAAAGGGCGGGGTAAAACGGGAAATTCCCCCTAGAAAACCCGCCGACCAGAGGCATTGTCCGGCACGATTCCCACGTGCGAAAATCCGGGAGCGATCCCACAGGAAATCGAACCCGGTTCGCCTAGGTGGGAGGCGAGCAGTATAACCACTACACCACCGCGGCCTCATCCCGGTCTCGAGTCGCGCCACTAGAGGTGATGGGCAGAATACTCGCACCAGGCGGGGGTGACGTCATGAAGAGGCGCAACCAACCTGTGACAAGGCGGTAGGGCGTGTATGTGAAGCGGCTTCGTGTAACAATATCTTCTATATAGTCCTACTGGAAATCATTACTGCGACCGAACATCGACGATTAAAACCAGAAAAATATTTCGTTAAAGCGGTTATGTTGATGTAAAACACATAGAAATTATAATTAAACAAAGTGTTATCAAATATCCGATAACTCCTCCAGCTACACATTCTCTTGGATCAAACGATGAGAACAAGTAACTTCCGTCTCCAAAAAACACTTCGTTTAATTCCTCCCTCCTACGCTCGATGTTAAAGCCGCCCATACCTCAGCACACCCCTCACCCATTCAGAATCCATAATCAATTAAAAGCATTTTCTTATGTTGCATTGTGCGCGAACAGTGCATAGTTTCATATTTCATGCATAATTAATTTCAATAAAAACAGAAAGTAGGTATGTTAGTAAATGCCTTGTAAGAAATAGTTCTCATGCAAAATGCTATTAAAGTGAGTGCGCACGAATGTGGTGCGATGTCCCGTTCGTGTAATTTTCTTGATTTGATTAAGCCTTGTTTGCATGTGGCGGAGGAACAACCTGCAAGTAGAACTGAAAGGAAGAAGGTGCAAAACTGTTACAAACAAATGAATAACGAAACTTACAGTGTAGGACATAGACTTAAGATGAGGTATACCGATCTCGCTGGCTGAGCACCCGATGCACGAACCAGTCTCCGTGTCCCAACATTGAACTGCTTTTCTGCCAACTCCTTCTGTAACCGCCGTGGGTGACGGTTCGGATTTTTGGACCTCTGCGTGTTTTTACAGTTTGATCGTTTTCGCGAGTTTAATTGGGCTTTTCGATTTTGAATATTTCGTATTATGAATATTTTGTAGTAGTTTTTGTGTGTTTCGTTTGGAATCGTCGATAATGGTCGTGAGCGCAGGCCATTACAACTAAAAAAAATAAAAGTCTAATAAAAACGGCATGGATTGGATTTGAGGTTGACCACGTGACTTTGACAGTTGTGTTTTGGCGTAGGTCAATGTTGGGTACGTGCGCAGAAGACGAATAATCGGTCTACCTCATCTTTAGTCTATGGTGTAGGACATGTGAAGAGACTATATCGTCCGTGCCCATAGGTGAAAGGGATAGTATAAGGTGAATCTGTCACAACCTGTGTCCTTACCACGAATTCCGACAGCGACAATGTGACGTCACAGCCCCGATGCACTTTTCTGGGGCACGAAGATATGTATCAGAGCTGGTAAATTCGAACACACGGAATTTCTTAGTCTCAGTAAATAATAGTTGATCGGAAAAGAATGGCCTAAACAAACAACAGAGACTTATGATATTTTTTTATATTTATTTACTTGATGTACGATGTAATTGGACTCGTACTGGGGGACAATACATTTCTAAACAACGTATATTAAATTATATTAATTAAGTCCAGATCATCAATTACAATGTATTCAGAATGCTAACCTGGCCACAATGTATCCAAGATCTGAACAACAAATTCTAAAACGACATATTTCATAACTAGCCTATATATTGAATTACATTCGATAGCAAAAAAATAAACATACCCAAACAACACCCGCCTGTGCTGACAATCACCGCTGGAACATTATAAGTTCATCAATAATGAAGGCCAACACGCACATAAAAATATGTACATTGATTTATTAATATATATCCACATCGCAAACCGCTGACACGATACGTATAGAGATTGTCAACAATATCCGAAATAAGATCAAAAGCCGGTCACAACAGCCATAACACAAACGACGCGTCTAGTTGTAAATAAAACAAACATGAAACCGTGTCAGTGATGCCAACGCTGTCAAAAATATAACGATAAACTTAGCTGAGAAAATCGGTACATTTCAGTTGCAAATACATCCAAACGCTAAAGAGAGAGAGACAAACAGAAATATATATATATATATATATATAGACACAACTGGCTATATTATTTATAATGCCAATAATACCGCAAACTTACGAAATAAGTAGTCGCTTAATTCTATAAAAGTATTAATGTTATCTTCTTTTTTTTCTTTGTAATTTCATTTACGCTATGCAACAACGAATGACCGATTTTTTTTTTTTATCATTTGTACACATTCGTGATAGCTGTTTCAGCTTACGCCAAATTTTTATTTTCTATTTAAAAACTGAGACATGTTTTGTAGTTTTAACCATACACTAAAGAAGAGGTAGACCGCCTATTAGAATTCTAAGCATTTACCCAACACTGACCTACACCAAACCAGGACAACAGTAAAAGTCAAGGCTGTGAGGGGCTATTCACAATGCGCAGTCGGCAGTCGGCAGTCGGCAGTCGGCAGTCGGCGGTCAGGGATGAGATNGGTCAGAGATGAGTTGCTTAGTTAAAATACACATATTCACAACGTGCAGTCGGCAGTGGGGCAGTCAGCAGTCGGGCAGTCGGAGTTGGTTTATCTTTATCTTCGACTGCTCGACTGCCGACTGCCGAAAATTTCCAACCAATCAGATGCCGCGCTCGCGATCACATGATGTAAACAAATATTTTTTTGCCGGACTGTTTATTATTTGTATTTAGATAGCGTGCGTGTTGACTTTAGTAGATATTAAACGTAATAATGAAAGCACTATTTAGTCGCTTTCATGACTATGAGCAGATGCCAACACAAATATACCATCATTATCCATTATTTACCTGTACAAACAGATCGTCTCAAGTTGTGTTAAGTACCGGTACATAACCCTAAAATATTCAATTAACATTATGTTTGGTAATTTACAAAATTTAGCTTAAAATTCAGTTGTTATTTTCCAGTTGGGTTTGGTGTATGGATATTATGGGGCTAGAAGATCGTTTTCCCAGTGTTTCTTTATTCCAAAACTAAACTAGCAATGTTTACAAACAATACTTCAAAATCATGGACTGCACATTGTGAATTGCATTCGACTGCCGACTGCCGAACGCCGACTGCTGACTGCCGACTGCCGACTGCACATTGTGAATAGGCGGATGAATGTGCTAGTTTTAATCTTAATATTTTAATGACAAGCTCATTTACATCAACAAAATACTCTTACAAATTTGAGTTTAATCAATCGTAATTACAAATTTGTAAGTGGAAGTATACAAACATGTTAAAACACTTGCATACTAAATGGTATTCTAACCTCAAATCAAAAACCTGCCATTTTTGGGTTATGACACGGTACCGAGTGATACAACCGAGTGCCTTTGGTGTCCCTAGAGATATATGTGTAGTTAGGATAGGAATCAAGTGCTAGAATGTGTAGCAAATAGCATTAGAATTTTTTGACCACCCCAAAAGTTCGTGGAATTTGCCCTTAGGGGATTTCGAATTAGTCACAGAATAAATGCAAGCCACATGAATATTTAATGAGGTGTAGAGAAACAAGGCTAGGGTATTTGAAGTGTTCTATATAATTTCCTTAGTGGAATTGTGTGTCTAATCAAGCCAATTAGTGACATGGGAAATAATTAGTCTTTCTTTCAACCTGACCATTCTGGTCGTAGAGTGCCCCAAAACTTAACAAACCTTAATTTCCCATGTGCTCTACAAGGCACCAGGTAATCATGTTTTGTATTTAAATTAGTGCTTAACAAAAAAATCTTAAATCTCTACAGGATTAAGAAAACTCACTTAGAATGTTTCAGTGTTTTAAGTGTATATATTTCAAGTTCAATGTTAATGAGGTCAGTTAAATTAAATAACCTCACGGAGTGGAGCGAGCTGTCGGCAAGAACGCCGCTCACTCGCACCATCTCCGGCAGTCTGATTCCACGGGTATTAGGTACTGCACGTGCCTCGCATAGCGGGAGACTTTCATATTTTGTTTTGAACACTTAACTGCAATAGATAAACGTAATTTACTGGAACTTTAATTTAATTTATGAACAGCCTTCCCCATGTTCGCAGCACCCCTCTGTCCGTTCAATTTACGAACCCTGAAGGTTTGATTACTCTTGTTAATTGTCGCACTATTCTTGGCCTTTTTGTATAGTAATGGCTGCTGACAGGTCTTGTGAGTCAGATCCGCTTTAATATGCATTGCATACATGTAACTGTGACGTGAACCGCACGTTCACGAGTCCTTTTGCCCACTGACTGCCGCAGTATGCCCACACCAGGCGCACCACACCGACAGGCTTGTGGGCACGAGTGCATTAGTGTTTATTATTTATTCAGTTTATTTCGTCAGTGTATTTGTAAATAATGTCAGTGTGTAATTCATTTATAATTTGTTTTGTCATCAGGAGACAATTTGCCCAGCCACAGCCAGAGACATGTGACATTCTACATTTGGCAATGCTGTGGCTGGTGCAATGAAAACATTTAGAATAAGTATTATCATTTTTATTATGTATTTGTGTAATTGTAATTATGTTTTGTTGTGTTAATTTAGTTCATATCATTTTTCATCCCATAATCATCTTTTAGTGTATATTATGTTTCACTGTACCACCGCATGGCGTCGGCGGCGTCTAGGCGGCGGAAGCCGACGCACATTTCCGGCAGTAATCGCCAGGACTTGGACGAGCACAGACGTTAAGCTCTCCCACGCCGCAGAAGCACTAGCAAGGACATCATCTGTCGAATAGTATCCAGTCGCATCCACAACATCATAAATCATTATCATCATATATTTTATTATTTAACTTGCATAGTGTCGGGGGGAGAGCGACGTGATTATTTATTGGAAATCAAAAGTGCATCTCGAGACTCAGGTTATAAGACCACGTGGTCGCTTGTAGTTCCGGGCCATTCAGGCCACGTGCCTTCTGTGTAGTTGAGTGTACATAACAGGGTAATAAATACCTTCACAACCAGCATCACTGTTTCTTTATTGATAATCAAGTACGGCGTGCGAGGTGGCCGACAACCTCGGCATAGTGTGTCTGACGGAGTGTTCACCAGAGCCCCTAGGCCGTCGACGAACGACCCTATCTCATCAGCTCACCGCAGAGCTGTGGCGCCGGGCACCCACATTTTACTTAACAACTCTGGGAACACCACAGATCAAGTTGGCTTTATAGCCATAGCCAAGCTTGGTCACGTCAACTGTATACACTATTCTGCAATACAATTTACTTGAGTTAACAGAAACTTGCGAGTTCTCATTTGTGTGTTGTATATTGGGCCCTGGCCCTATCCAGGAAGTATTCGACACCTTAAGGATGCATNTTCTCATTTGTGTGTTGTATATTGGGCCCTGGCCCTATCCAGGAAGTATTCGACACCTTAAGGATGCCTCCTTCATTTATAAGGTACAATGTAATACTAAAGAGTGCTGGAGAGCCTGAATACCACAGCTATATATTACGTTTTCCTGTAAATTTGTACCGTGTGTGTCTGGGGATACACCCGTGTGGTCTTTCGGCCAACGATCCTGAGAATTGTGATTTCGTGCTCACTCAGTTAGCTGGCACCCATTCCATTCAAAATAGGAATATTGTATAATATTTTTACTTTTCTTAACATAGTCGCTGGACGATGTCTGCATTACTATCCCCGACCACTTGGGTAACATTATCTTGTTTAGTTTATAAAACACATAAATTTTTTCTAGGAACAACGTTCAATCAACAATTAGATAAGAAAATTTTCCCGCTTATATAATGTAAATAATTTCATGACGTAACCCTCTTTTGCATTTCATTTATGCTCATGTGCTTCCGACTTCTGGCATCTTCACTGCAAGTGGCCAGAAAGAAGCCGGCAGCCATTTAGAATGAAGCGGGTATCCATCGGAGTAGGCCACACGGTTCGCGACTCCTGGGCTCTTCATCAACTTCTTTGTCTACCTCTAAGGACAATAGTTTTCACTTCTTTTTCAACCAGAACATTATTTAACGTAACTTCATAGCCTGGGAGGAGTGCCTCTCCAACTCCTGCAGATATACGGCCCCAGGAGTCTAAGTTAACCTTTTAATCAGGAGAGCACATGCTCGTTTTGCCATGTGAGTCTCGACAGGCTTAGTGCGTCAGGTCCGCATAACAGCGTGAGCATCGTCAATTGGTTTGTAGTGACAGAACATCAATAAAATACTTCAATCCCTAAATTAACATTTTGATTTGCAGGTCGTGCCTCTTAAAGGCAATTCGGGAGCTGGNGAAAATTTTCCCGCTTATATAATGTAAATAATTTCATGACGTAACCGTCTTTTGCATTTCATTTATGCTCATGTGTTTCCGACTTCTGGCATCTTCACTGCAAGTGGCCAGAAAGAAGCCGGCAGCCATTTAGAATGAAGTGGGTATCCATCGGAGTAGGCCACACGGTTCGCGACTCCTGGGCTCTTCATCAACTTCTTTGTCTACCTCTAAGGACAATAGTCTNTTCATCAACTTCTTTGTCTACCTCTAAGGACAATAGTCTTCACTTCTTTTTCAACCAGAACATTATTTAACGTAACTTCATAGCCTGGGAGGAGTGCCTCTCAACCTCCTGCAGATATACAGCCCCAGGAGTCTAAGTTAACCTTTTAATCAGGAGAGCACATGCTCGTTTGGCCATGTGAGTCTCGACAGGCTTAGTGCGTCAGGTCCGCATAACAGCGTGAGCATCGTCAATTGGTTTGTAGTGACAGAACGTCAATAAAATACTTCAATCCCTAAATTAACATTTTGATTTGCAGGTCGTGCCTCTTAAAGGCAATTCGGGAGCTGGNTCAATAAAATACTTCAATCCCTAAATTAACATTTTGATTTGCAGGTCGTGCCTCTTAAAGGCAATTCGGGAGCTGGACCCACCAACCAGCCATTCTAAGGGGTTTTTTTTTTTTTATGTTTTTAGTGTAATATATACTTTTATCAGTGTTAAATTGGTATGTTGAGTGGCCTTACAACTCCACATTTAGCTAACTTGATACCAGCATAACTGTCTACCTCACCATGGGCACCCGCGAAAGTACTGGACCGACATGACTGGCCATGGCTAAAAGACTATCGAACCACAAATCACATCCCATCAAATGAGACATCGGCCATGGCACACAACAGCAGAGCAGCCGGAAATAAATCTACAAGATGTATCTGGTGAGCGCTTCCCGTCAGAACTCTGCACGAATAACAGTGCAGCGATGATGTCCCTACCATTCTCCAAACCAGACCTCATGTTATATGACATGCTTCTGGAGTGGCTAGAAAAAGACACTAAAAAAAATTAAAATTTTGAAAAATTTCCTAAGTCAAACTTTCAAACCTACTGTGCAGCAACTTTGATACGCCATGTCTCGCAACTATGGTACCATTCTGGTAATGTTATGATAGCTATTTTTTTTTAATGTTTTGCAACTTTTGAAAAATTTCAAAAATGACATTTTCAAAATTTGAAAAGTTGTTTTCAATAAGTTTCCAAAAATTTCAAATGTGCTAGCCATTGTGACATTCATTCTAGGGTACCCTACACATAGTACATCAAGCTACTTGTCATAAACACTGCAAAGAAATCTCGTAATTTTTTTAACCTACTTTCAAGTATTCGAAGTGTGTGTAAACTTCACAAGTGTCTCAATGTAACACCATCAGGATGTGANTTTTTAACCTACTTTCAAGTATTCGAAGTGTGTGTAAACTTCACAAGTGTCTCAATGTAACACCATCAGGATGTGACTCAAAACACCCTTCAGAAGTCACAAATATGCAAATAGCAAAAAATGGCCTTTCAATCAGTTTTGTAAATCTGAGTCAAAGCTGACATGCTGAGTTTTTACATAACAAACAGTAGAGTATGTAACTGCGGTCAAATCAAACAGTGGAAAACTTTATCAAACGGTTTCTGCAACTTTGTAACATTTTTGACATTTTTCGTTAAATGTTATGCATCGTATTTCAAGTTTAAGAGCTCTTCAGGCACCATTGGTGCCACAACATAGTTTGAAACATGCCAAAACAGTGCTATAATGTATTTCAAGCACTTCAAGCACAATTTCAAAACATTCTGCCCCACATTTCCATAAAAATTTCAATACGGTGGAAGAGAACTCTGTCAACAGCAGCCATTGCCAATAGCACCCCGCATTGCTGAACGAAGCGGAAATTTTCTGTCACATTAACACACTACCCCAGTGATATCAGGCCACTGAAGAACAAAGGATCCGTGCGACAACAAAGAGACACGAGGTCATGCAAGCAGCACCCCCTCTCTTCATTGCCACCTACTTAGGGCTGATCCTACCTACTCACAGATCGATAGGGCGAAATGCCGCGGGTGGAGAAGTTCACGACCTCGTGTCAGATATAACTACTAACGGTAACTACCATGACGCATCTCCCACACTCAGTTGATGCGAGCACTCGAAGAGGAAATATCGCAATGCAAACTTCGGTGGGAAAACCGGCGATCCTGTGCAACAGGTGCATGCACCTGGTCACAAACAAAGCCACCAAGAACTTTTTTTTACGATCAATGCCACTACTTATCAGTATACACGCACAAAGAGTAATCAAAATTCTTGTACCTCGATTAATCATATAAACCGTAAGAATACCAGCTGAGCTCTGCTTGATCTGCAGGCACCCAATCCAAACACCCGGTTTTACGAATCCCCTAATGGGAAAATGTATAAGTGGAAACAAGAGAACACTACAGAAGAGCAAACAAAACTACAACCAATCCAATTACAACCATACGAACTAATTTTACCTGAGCGGTCGGGGATAGTAATGTGGATGTCGTCCAACGACTATGTTAAGAAAAGTAAGAATATTACACAATATTCCTATTCCGAATAGAATGGGTGCCAGCTAACTGGGTGAGCACGAAGTCACAATTCTCAGGATCGTGGGTCGAAAGGCCACGTGGGTGTATCCCTTTACACACACAGTAAAAAATTTACAAGAAAACATAATATATAGCCAGGGTATTCAGGTTCCCCAGCACTCTTTAGTATAACCTTGTACCTTATAAATGAAGGATGCATCCATATTGCGTCAAAGACTTCCTGGATAGGGTCAGAGCCCGAGATACAACATATAAATGAAAACTCACAAGTTTCTGTTAACTCAAGTAAATTGTATTGCAGAATAGTGTACACAGTTACATGAATGTAATGCAAATTAAAGCGGACCTGACTCACAAGACCTGCCAGCGGCCATTACTATACAAAAAGGACAAGAATAGTGCGACAATTAACAAGAGTAATCAAACCTCCGGGGTCTGTAAATTGAGCAGATGGAGGGGTGCTGTTAACATGTGGATGGCTGTTGATAAATTAAATAAAAGTTCCAGTAAATTACGTTTATCTATTGCAGTTAAGTGTTCAGAACAAAGTATGAAAGTCTCCCGCGACGCGAGGCACGTGCAGCACCTAAGACCCGTGGAATCAGACTGCCGGAGATGGCATGAGCAAACGGCGATCTTGCCGAGAGCTCGCTTCACTCCATGAGGTTATTTAATTTAACTGACCTCATTAACATTGAACTTTAAAGATAAACACTTAAAACACTGAAACGTTCTGAGTGAGTTTTCTTAATCCTGTAGAGAGATAAGAGTTCTTAAATAAGCACTAATTTAAATATTTAATGCCAGGCATGCACAAGGCATTGTACGCATGGTATGGCAAAGCAAACTGCCATGTATAATTCATGCCCCAGTGTGTTTTCACTGGACTGCTTGTACAATCTAAATCATACCTATGCCAACCCGAACAAGCACAGGGATGAGAAAATGCACCGAAGCAAAACNACTGCTTGTACAATCTAAATCATACCTATGCCAACCCGAACAAGCACAGGGATGAGAAAATGCACCGAAGCAAAACAACACTCAAACAGCCAATAACACACCTGCATGGTTTCAATTGTTACCGACAGAGGATCCCCAGGTCTTCCTCGAGGACTGTACCACCCGGCTTGAAATTACGGTGTTTGCGAGGAAGAGTGATCTAACTGCATCGGAGGCCAGCTGAACGGAGATACATGACAATGGTGGCGATCGGTTAACCATTATGAGATGAAATGGACCTCATTTTTATCAGCTTTTCAATGCCGATATAATGGTACGTTCTCTTCGTTACAAGAACGCAGTCACGTTGTACTTGACTAATAGTCAGTCCACGAACATTTAACGGCTTTCTCTATGTTGCAGATACACCTGGTACAGCAGTACCACCCTAGAATGTGACACGAGTCAAGCATCCTCGAGCTCCTTGTACCCACTTCTGACCATTGCAGTCACAACAACTACACCAGCTACATCGGGTTAAGAGTTACCTCTTGCAATAAATAATGTAGAATGGTCTCTTTCGTCACGCAGTACTGGTTGGCAAGAAGGTGCGCGTTCCATTCTTGTCAACCTGCACTACGCACTCTTGGTCTGATGTTTGATGCGGCCCGGTGCAGCTGGTGCAGTTGATGTGACTGCGGTGGTCAGAATGAGCACAAGGATCTCGTGGACGCGTGTTTCGCGTAAATATATTTGTGCTAGGACTACTGACTTCAAGAGTTGTATCACAGAAATTGTTATTACCTCAAATATATTAAAAGTCCTAGAAAATCATCTGACTACTTGTCACACATTTCCTCTTGATTAGAATTAGGTAAATTCGTCCTAAAATACTCTACTTTCCTGTAAATTGTCCACTGTGGACAGGATAAGNCTCTTGATTAGAATTAGGTAAATTCGTCCTAAAATACTCTACTTTCCTGTAAATTGTCCACTGTGGACAGGATAAAGCATGTACAATGGCATCTTATGTTGTTTCATTATGTTATTACAGAGACGTTAAATGTTAGTAACCAGTCTCTTGCCTCTTTTCCGACTTCTCTGGGGAAGTAATCACAAACAATTTTGTACTGTTTCTTTCAATGATTTTAGAACTGTTCTCATTCAAGCATTCTTTATAGTAGCAGCAACTAAGCCGCAAGCACTCCTTTGGCTGCCTAGNCTCTTGATTAGAATTAGGTAAATTCGTCCTAAAATACTCTACTTTCCTGTAAATTGTCCACTGTGGACAGGATAAGGCATGTACAATGGCATCTTATGTTGTTTCATTATGTTATTACAGAGACGTTAAATGTTAGTAACCAGTCTCTTGCCTCTTTTCCGACTTCTCTGGGGAAGTAATCACAAACAATTTTGTACTGTTTCTTTCAATAATTTTAGAACTGTTCTCATTCAAGCATTCTTTATAGTAGCAGCAACTAAGCCGCAAGCACTCCTTTGGCTGCCTAGCTTGTCTACCACAAAAACAAAGTAACTTAAATTAAATTATATGACGTGAGTGAGAATTTTTAAGTAAAATAGAAGGGATTGATACTAACAGTTTAGTCTGTTGTTAATAATATGCATGGTAGCCTATGAATGAATACTTGCCCTTACCTGATACACTTTTTTTATTTTATAGATTCACTTTAGATAATAATATAAATAACATATGCCTCTTTCAGTTTATATATATATGAATGGTATTTAAANGGTATTTAAAAAAAAATTGGGGCTTTTATAAGACGTTTTACTATTACACTTAAAAAATACCTACTTCAAATAAACTTCAAGTATTTGCATCACGACCCATGCGTTTCCACATCAATGATTTTAACCTTATTTTTCGAGAAAATAATGAATTTACACGCCTATCTAACGTTTTTGTGGTTATAGCCAAACGCAAATGAATTAACCATCGCTCCTTCGTGAATACTGTTACGCAAATATTGTGAAAGACAAAAAATTCTTACTCTATCGTAGTAAACTACTTATTTACACTTTTGTTTTCATCCAGTACAATAGTTGCTTGGAAACGGCACTAGATATGACGTACACTTTAACAGCGAAGGCGTTGACTTATAAAAGGTTTAGCAAAAAAAATTGCATACACCTTCAAACTGTTTGTAGTCACTAGCTCAAAATTCTGTACTACAAATACTACTGAAAAAAAGAATTATTATTGCTTTTAAGTTTTAATCAGAGTGTTTAAATTTGTTTCCGTATTTTTTAACCGACTTCAATAAATTTAAACAGTTTTTTTATTAATATTTATTGATATCGATTATTTAATGCTTTGTTCTGTTGGCGTGACGTTTGACTATTGCAACAGATTGTGGGGCGCGGTTGCTGCGGTTGTGGCGTGATTTCCTGCTTATTTCTGTTCTGCATTTCCTATGCGCTGTAGCCTGTCCGTCTCTTTAGAAGGTCTAGGCCGTCCTCTTGATCTCGCCTGGTTGTTGGCAGGGAGGAATTAGTGTTCGTTCCGAGATTGTTGTTAATTAGATTAGATAGCTTGTACGAACGAGAGATAAGATGGAGCATGATAATTTAAAACCAAAGTCTGAAGAAGCAAACCAGTTGGAGAAAGACATTCAAGAGAGCAAAANAAGATGGAGCATGATAATTTAAAACCAAAGTCTGAAGAAGCAAACCAGTTGGAGAAAGACATTCAAGAGAGCAAAATGTCTGCGAGGAGTTCTAAACATTTTGACAAGGAAAATGACGAAGTTAAGCAAAATTTGATGTCAAATGACGATGAAAACGATGTAGGAGGCGTTAAGTACATCCCAGCTAATTCCATCAATGGAGACGCAAAAATTGACATCGAGAACCTCAAAGCAGTGTTTGCGGGGATGGGGAAGGAAGAACTAATGAAATACGCCAACGATCCATTTTGGGTGCGTGTTCGCTGGACCGTGTTTATCCTGTTCTGGTTGCTGTGGATCGGAATGCTGGCGGGTGCCATAGCTATCGTGGTGGTCGCACCTAAGTGCGCTGCCCCGGCCCCCCTTAAGTGGTGGGAGCAAGGACCTCTCTACAAAGTTGACGTCGCCTCCTTCAACGAGAACCTAAAGGGTAAGTCATCTAGTGTAGTGTTTTGTCATTGAAAATAAATTTCCTTGTCATTTACGAGGTTTCGTAGTTTTTCCGGGACTACTTCACTATGTTGTGACGTCAAACACAGGCGTCGATGACATCACGCTCAGTACAGCTTCCTCCACCCCTCTTCNTGACATCACGCTCAGTACAGCTTCCTCCACCCCTCTTCGAACACATGCTGAAGGGGTAGGCACTGAAATGCCCGGAGGGGGCTGGCTTTGGGCGAAGGTACACATTTTAATCATATATTTAATTTATCCATAATCTTAAATCTCAACTTAAAGATTTAAATGAATGTGTGATGCCAGAGTAGCAAGAGTGCAGTGAAATTAAAACTCCACTAGCCCTTTCCTGCTCTTACAAAGGATCATAGTAATTTAAACACAATAAAAACTAAAACTGCATCCTATTGTGAAGTTAGGTTTAGTTCAGTTAGATCTGTATTTGATACAACTAGGCGTCAGCAGAAAATAAGCCCTTCAATTCCCACGTGAACGTGCAGTACGGGACAGTAATAATAACAAACAGCTGCAATTAGGCTACTGCCTGGTGGGCAGCCTTCTCACCTCTCCTCCTACCTGACCAAATCCCTCTTCCTCGCCTTTCTTGAACATTCCACCCTCTCCCTCCTTTTTCAGATACCAATTCCTGCCATAAAACATTCCACTCCCTCAGATCTCACAAGCATAGCCTGCCTACCCCGCTCTGTTCTCCTCCACACCCTCTGAAGCTTTTCACTGTTGTTTCCTCTCCCTCTAAACACCCCCTTACTTAGCTGGCATCATACTTCCCCACCCTCCTCCATTCTCCATCCTGCCTGTACATCCTGACCAGCCTTTCAACTTTCCTCCTGTCCTTTAACGAGCTCCACCCCCATTTCTTTCATCATCACTGATGGCCTATAGTTTCCTTAATCCTCACCATCCTGCCCCTGTCTTCTCCACTTACTCTTCAACCATCTTGCTACCCTTTTTTGCACCTTCTCTAGCTCTCACACCTCCACATTCACGTACGGGTCCAATACTGCTGTTGCATATTCTAACATCGGCCATACCATTGTGCCATATACCTTCTCCTTCATCTCACAGATGACTCCCTTCAGCACCTTTCCCAACATACACAAACCCCTTCTTCCCTTTGCAATCATCCTCTCTACCTGTTTTTTCCATCTGAGGTCTCCCTGCAATACAATCCTGCTGCTTCTATCTTTTGCCCCTCCCATCTGTACATGTCCCTGCTTATCACCTTCTTCCTTGTAAACCTCACTACCCTAGTTTTTCTTACATTTATCTTAATTTTATTCTCCATGGTCCACAACCCTATCCTGTCAATGTCTGCCTGAAGTTTTCACCCCCTCCCACCTCTTCATACAATAAACAAACAACTGCAAACATTCTTATTTTTCCCCTAATCCCCAAACCCATGTCATTTACCCTTATGTTAAACAGCAGAGGGTCCAGCAGGCTTCCTGCGGCACACCTGACGTAACCTCTCCTTCCTCCGATATTGCCTCCCCCACTTTCACCCTCTGTCTTCACCCACTCAGGAAGTCCCTAATCCATTACACTACCCACTTGTCCGGTATCAACTGATCCACTTTCTTCATCAAAGTCCCATGGGGCACCTTATCAAATGCCTTCTCAAAGTCTATGAAGCAGGCATCAACCTGCTTCCCCTCATCATCTGCCTGCACCAGATTCTCTAACAGCCCAGCCAGTTGCATCTCACATGAGTATCCTTTTCTGAAAACATGTTGTGACTCCTCCAACAAATTCCTCTTGTTCATAACATTCACCACATACTGAACCACCAGCCTCTCCATTACCTTCCTGTACTCATGTGAGTCTCACCGGTCTGTAGCTGCCAGGCCTCCCCCTATCCTCCCCCTACTTGTGTATTGGGACCACAGACGCATCCTTCCAATCTTGTGGCAACTTACCCGCTCCTATGGACTTGCGAAACACCACCTCCAAATATATCACTAACTCGCTCCCACCAAACTTGCGTTCCCCATGCCATCTAGTCCAACTGCCTTATTGCTCTTCAACCCCCCGATTACCATTGCTATTTCTCACTCCCTCATCTTAAACTTACGAAACAACCTCCAATCCCTATTTCAATCCTCCTTTATCGCAAACACTGACAAGTACTGGCCGCCTTGCAGCGTCTCCGATTTTTCTTGGTGATTTGACGCTGCCCTGCCATCCTTACCTTTCAGCCGTGGATCCCTTCCTCTCCTCCCCTTAACTTCTTAACATAACTTAACATTGCCTTTTGCTTCTTCCATCATGTTCCCAAAAAAATATATTCTTTGCTTGTTTTATCATCCTTTCACCCTCACTTCCCATTTGTTTCATTAACTCCTTAGCTCTTGTCAGCCCTTCATTTCTCCACTTGGCATGTAATTTTCTACACTTACTCTTCATTTTTTTAAATTTCCTGTCCATAATATTGTGAATCTCCCCAAGACCGTAATCTTGTGTTTGGCACAAATTTCTCCAACATAACCTCCATTTTTCTTCTAAATTCTTCCCATAATCCTTCCACACTTTCCTCCATAGACCACTTTTCAAACCCATCCCTCAGGAAGTTTTCTGCCCCCTTCTTGTCTCCTCTCCCATAATGCCACACCAACCTATCTGCCGTTTGCTCTTCCCTCACCCTGCTAAGCCCAATTTCCACAACAGGAATATCATGATCGCATATGCCATCCAATACTATTGCACCAACTACAGCATTCCCAGGTCTGACCAACACCACATCCAGCAATGACCCAACATCCTCTTCATTCCACTTCGTAGGTGTTTCTACTATCTGGACCAAGCCTCTGTTGACTAACTGCACTGCCATTATCTGCATCATGCTGCCCATCCCTTCTGCATCCTCTAGTCATCTCACACCTAGCATATTCAGATCCCCTGCTACAACCGGTAATTGTAAAGAATAGTGGCTTTTTTGAAGGAGACATAGTAGACCCACAAAAGTTGTATAAATAGCTTTTTCACTCCTTACCTGTTTTATATTTAGGAGGGCGTAATGATAAAATAAGCAGATCCTCGTAAATAAAATAGAGAATATAGTAGTTTGGCCACTTTGTTTACGTCGGACACCATGCTGTATAGTCCTGTTTACTGTGGATGTGTAGACGTTACCGTAGGTTAGTTGCAGTTTAGATACAGTGCGGTTTGTGGCGAGTGGAATGTTGCTGCGCGCGTGAGTTGCGACGTCCGATGGGTGTTATAGTTCATTTCATATAAGAAAGCCACATTCTGACAATGAGTGGCAAATTGATGTATTCAAAACAAACAATGTGCCATTTACAAAATCCTGTATCAGCTGATGCACTAACAAACAAAAGGTAATATTACGTTGGCTATTCTGAGAGCAGTGCCGACGACGCACATCAGACAAGCAGAAAATACGCAGATTAGAAAGAGTTCGTAGATTAATTAATACATTTTATTTTACTTGGTCATAAAACAGCAATTTTTAGTTTTAGAAACGAAACTTCTTGATAAAATAGAAATGTATAGGTGTTCAAAATGAGATGCACAATAAAACGACCAGTATCCAAATGTAACGAAAAAATCTAAAGTTTCCAGACTTTCCAACAATGTGCTGCCATCTTGTGAGTTACGGGCGCGCTATCTGTTACAACATGCCCTTCCACGCTATCTTTTATCCATATCTCGAACTACACCCAGAAACACATTATAGTTTTGTTGTTTAAAGTAACATATTTACGCTCATATACAAATGGTTTTATTTTCCAGCGAGCTCTGTATAATTTTTAAAGTAACATATATTTCGTGTACAGCGTTTATGAACGACCCTACACACGTCCACCAAGCTCCGTTAACGAATGCAGTACCACCCAAGCAGTTCACCAATTGCCACACGTAGCAGCACCTCCTGGACTCGCTGACTCGCCACATCAAAGCCTATTCTTGACACACCAGATGATGGCGAATGAATACTTAAACGTAAAGGTGCGGCGATTGTAAAATGTCAAGAATGTGGCGTTCTTATATGGTACACAGTGTACCTGGGCGTTTGCGAGTTTGTTGAATTAACGTTGTTTTGTCCTACCTCAGTGAGTAAGTTCACTTTCTTCCGGTATGTTTTACTGTTACTTTAAAACACTAAAAGCCTAGGTTAGAATAAAATTCTAGGTTAGATTAAAACAGTTAAATCCTAGGTGAGATTAAAACCATACAAAAGTAAGTTAAATTATAACACTAAAATTCTAGGTTAGATTAAAAATGTAAAATAGTGATTCACTCATCGTAGGGTTAGGTTAAGTTAGGTAATATGGGCACATGTTAAGAAATTGGGTGGACAAATGTTAAATTGAGGTGTTTTCATATTTTCTGTGGGTGTATTTGTAGTGATTTTACCCCACAATTTGCTTGATCGTCATACCCCTCCCTACTATCATTTTTGTGGTTTGTAATCATAGTATGTTAATGCCCCTAGTAAATTTGTGTTCTGGGTAATTAGTAGTCTAAATATACCACTTTTCGGGATTTATATTATTTTCTGAATAGCAGCTATTCTTTACAATTACCCAACAACCCTCCACCTGTCCTGGTGGCCTATACGCCGCCAGCAAAGTAATCCTTCTACTACCACCCTTACTCAATTTAATTTCCATCACCTCAACAACTTCACTAACCTATTCTACTGACCCTTTGAGCCCTTCCCTTACACACTTCATTATTCCTCCTCCTCTCCCATCCCTGTCTCTTCTGATGATGGTGAACTTATCCTGCCTACATTCAATGTCAAGCACTTCCTCATTCAGCCAAGTCTCCACAGCTTCCACTATATCCACCCCATATCCTTCAACCTTACCCCAGAAGCCCTCCAGCTTGCTGTACACACTCCTACAGTTCACCACCATTAACTTTTTGCTAACTTGCTGCATTATCCTCCTACTTTGCTTACCCTCTCTCTCCACCACTGTGGCCTCTTCAGCGCTTACCTCTCCATTTTGCTCTACTTCTGTTATCTTGTCCCTCTCTGGTTGCTATTTAAACACTCGCTGCTCAGCCCTGGCCCTCTCCATACAGCCAGCTGCTTCCCTACCTAACAGATCCCCTAGGATCCTCTTTCCCTGCTCTCTCAGGTGTACCTGGTCCCAGCCTACCCATTTCCTACTATCTATAAATGAATTCCCCAAATCCCTACATACTCTCCTAAACCTCACTCGCTGCTACTGCCTTCCTGTAAGTTATTCCCTTTCTAACCAGCACGCCACTGACTACTGTCCTAACTCTTGGGAACTTCTCCTGTCCTTTACTTAGTAACCCTCTGAGGTCCCTCTCTACCCCTTGTTCCGCCTCCTTTCGAGCCAGGTCATTTCCCCCCACATGAATTAAAACCACCTTTGCCACCCTGCTACCTCTCATACTATTAACGCTTTCCTCCAAATCCTTGATAGCTGCACCACCAAATGCTGCTTTATATGTATTTCCTTTTCTGATTTCCCTCAAATACACCCCCTTTACGATCGAGCTGCCTAGTATGAACCTCTGGTTCATTTGCTACAACACTTTCCTGCTGTGTGTCCCTTCCACCCACCTGCCTCCCCTTATCTACTTCACCTCCGCCCTGATCCCTGCCACCAGCCTCCTCCTGCACCACCCTTGTTTCCTTCGCTTTGACCAGCCCTTTTATTTCCACTCCGGCCATGAACTGTCCATATTTCCCTACTTGCTGGTCTTTACTAATCTCTCTCTTACAGTCTCAACATACTGCTACCTCCCTCCCATACTGCCTGTTCCCTACATATGGTCTGATGTTGGCTATTCTGGGTGCACTGCCGACGCACATTAACAAGCAGAAAATACGCAATAAGAAAGAGTTCCTAGATTAATTAATACAATTTATTTCACGTGGTCACAAAACAGTGGTTGTTAGAGTTACAAACTAAACTTTGTGATAAAGTAGTAATGTATAGATGTTCAAAATAAAATGTACAATAAAAGTATCAGTATCCAAATGAAACGCAACTTCAAAACCTTTTTCATGTGTCCAACCGTGCTTTCCATACGTGCTTGATATTAATTCCTAAAGCCTACAGAAATATTGCATAATATAGTTTAGTTATTTTTCTAATAATTTGACTAAATATATTTCAAATTAGTGTCGTTCCAAGCCAGTAATAAAAGAACAGTCAACTTTTAAAAAGATTGGGTCAAGAGGCTGGCCGTGCTGCTATCTGTTGAGTAAAGCTCTAGACTCACAACTCGCCCTGTCATGCTGTGCGCGCCATCTGTCCACTCTTTCCCTAAGTATTACCAGCCAGAAAAGAATAGCTTTCGTGTGCGATATATAACAAATTTACGAACAGATACCAATAGTTTAATTTTTCCGCGAGCTCTGCATAATTTTTAAAGTAACATATATTTCTTATACAGCGATTTTGAGTAGTAGTAATTTCTATTCGGCTGGTAATCATTCGTCTACGTAAATTATACGCCACATTGTTCTCCCGAAAACCAATTTCCTTTATTTCCATGTTGTTACTATATTGTATTGATAAAACAAAGAAAGTGGGACATGCGTGAATAGTTTTTAGGCAATTGTTACGTTATTTTACGTCACATAATTCCAACTTGAACTGTTTAGTATCAGTAATAGCAGAATTACTGCATTGCAATCAATAGTCGTTGGTGAGTTGTTGGAGAATAGAAGTGTGTTGTCAANAGAATAGAAGTGCGTTGTCAATTAAATTTCCCGAATTACTTTTAGTACCAGTTATATTAGATATGACGTCTAAAGTGTGATAATAGCTACAACTACCATCTCGCAAATGTTAACCCAAATTTGTTGTCTTGGACAAATTAAAAAAAGAGTTATCAAATATTTAATTCTTTGCAAAGTTTTATATATTTAATTTTATAACCTACTAATTTGTTTAGCATTACAGTACAATGGCAAGTGGATTAGCCGACAGCGTGGTGATAAAAAATACAGCCTTCACTTGACGCACCAGCTGATGGCGAAAGGATACATAAATTAAAAGTAAACATTGGTGCTACTTTCGTTGAACTGTCAAAATCTTGGCAAGTTACACGAGACAGGGAGTACTGTTTCCCGCTCATCTATCCTTATTTGCTTCCTAGTGTCACCTATGGCCTTTTCCCTTTCTACTGTCTCCAGCTCCTCAATCCTCATCCTCAATTTTGCCACCTCAATCTCTGCCTCCTTTCTCTGCTTTTCCTCCTGCAGTTCCTTCTGTAGACCAGCTTGCATTTTGCCTAACTCACTCTTAATGCCTTCCAACTCCTCCTCTATCTTCTCTACCCTTATTGCTGAGCTACACGTATCCATCTCATTCCTGACCTTTTCCTCCACCCTCTCAGTCCTGTGCGTCCTTTCCCTCTCTTTCCTGCTCATCAATTCTACCTTCTCCCCTTTCCACCTCTCCTCCTTAGCCACTTACATCCTTGTCACTGGCATGCCCTCTACAAGGTTCGCCGTCAGCATTTCCCAAATCCAGTTTCCACATTCCCCACCTATTTGAGTTTCCTTTTCTGCTGTTAGTTTGTTTTCTGCCACTGCCACTATTTCCTTTTCCCCCGACACATTCCTCATACATCCACTCATGCTGCCGTAGTGAGCCCAGTTCCCCCTCTCTGATCCCTACACAGTCTGCATGATACCAGCCACCGCACTGTACCCCGCTATCATCCCTCATCCACACCTTCCCACCCCTGTTCTTGCACCTCCACACCATATTTTGTTTTTACCCCTGTGTGGTTTTTTTTGTTTCTGATATTATATAAATATTTTACCTAACTTATAAGTTAACCCTACTTATAAAAACTTAATATATGTATATATACACTCACTTATATACTAGTCTAACTTTCTAAATAACACAAGCACTTACAATCTATGTGAACAACACCAGCCATGTGCACACAATACACAGAGCACTACTCTATCATTATGATAAATTACCACCTAAGTTGCAAAGCTAACTCATTAAATACTGCAGAGTACCCTATGTATATTTAAACTTACTACTGTACCTAATTACATGTAAAAAAAAACCTATTTAATGTGGAGCGACACAACATTTCACCCTCCTGGCGCCGCCATCTTCTGCAATTCACTACACTGAATAAAATTTCCATGCTATCATTTGACTACGTACAGCGCATTAAACTGCTTAACGGAAGATGGACGACATTACTCTCCTATGTAACCAGGCGGATACACTTCCTTGGTCATGTGTTGCTGATAATGCATTCATAAGACACATTTACTTGCTATAATGTATTCACGGTAACTTCAAGATTTTCTGAAGCCCTGCTAAAGATCTACTTTCCAGCCCATTTCNTAAAAAAAAACCTATTTAATGTGGAGCGACACAACATTTCACCCTCCTGGCGCCGCCATCTTCTGCAATTCACTATACTGAATAAAATTTCCAAGCTATCATTTGACTACGTACAGCGCATTAAACTGCTTAACGGAAGATGGACGACATTACTCTCCTATGTAACCAGGCGGATACACTTCCTTGGTCATGTGTTGCTGATAATGCATTCATAAGACACATTTACTTGCTAGTGTCTGGCATAAGTGGTGGACTTTGAGCACAACATTGATATTTACTCATTGACAGTTGTTTCACTATTCTATTTCAGGTTTGCAGTCCAAAATTGACTACNGAGCACAACATTGATATTTACTCATTGACAGTTGTTTCACTATTCTATTTCAGGTTTGCAGTCCAAAATTGACTACTTGAAGGATCTTGGCGTGAAAGGCGTAGTACTGGAGTCGGTTCTCACGTCCAGTGGTGCCCTCACAAAGTCTGTGGTGGACTTCAAGCAGGTGAATCCAGGCTTTGGGACTCTGGAAGCTTTCAAGAATCTTACTAGTAAAATCAAAGATGCAGGTGAGCTACCAAATATATTTTTGTATTGAAATTGCTTTGCTGCAGTTTACCAGTTGTGGTAACAGATTGTTTATTCATGTTTTATTTCTGTTTATGTAACTTTAAAATCTCTCTTGTTTGCAGTTTCATTAAATTTTGATAAAATATTGGTTCCTGCTTGAATTTTAAATTTGCGTTGCGCTATGTTTTGTACACCTGCTTTTTTCATTAGTGGAATTAACGTAATGTAATTTTTGTTCTAATGGTTTTATTGATTCTCTGAGTGTTGGGAAAATATGTCCTTAGCTTTTGATGTGTTTGGTGCAGCCCATATGTCTTGGTTACTTTTAAAATGACTTAAGATCATATTTAACTGGTGTTCCCATGCACCATGCTGTGTGTGGCCAGGAAACAGTTTCACAGAGGAGTGTAGTGTAGTGGCGAGCTCTGAACATCAATGTCTTGAGAGCTGACGGGGTGAAGTGAGGCAAGTATGGAGCAGCCCTGGAATGCAAGGGCGGGCCAAGAAAACCCGCCAACCAGCACAATTCCCATGTGCGAAAGTCTTGGAGCAACCCTACCGGGAATTGAACCTGGTTTGTCGTGGTGGGAAACACTGCCACTGCCCGTAGAGGAAAGGTGCAGGACCTGTGGAGAAGAGGTCTTTCACAGTGGTTTCAGGGTGTAACTTTTGGCATCATTCCCTAAGCGAGNAGGTGCAGGACCTGTGGAGAAGAGGTCTTTCACAGTGGTTTCAGGGTGTAACTTTTGGCATCATTCCCTAAGCGAAGCAGTCTGCTGATACACAACTCATCTCACACACCATGGTAGATTAAAAGATTTTGAATTAACTTAAATTTTGAGAACTATTCGCTACATTAGGCTCACTTTTAATTCATCAGATGGTCTGTGGTCAGATAAATCTTGTATTCATGAAGCTGGTGCATTTAAGGCTCTCTCAGCTGCAATGTTGAGTTTTCCGCTATTTGTTATAACTTTATTTTCAGTGAANAAGCTGGTGCATTTAAGGCTCTCTCAGCTGCAATGTTGAGTTTTCCGCTATTTGTTATAACTTTATTTTCAGTGAAACAACTGAATATTTATTACTATAGCATATTTGCATTTCACAAATGCCTTCAAATGTAGTCATTAAATTTTATCCTTGTTTTATATGGTAATTGTGAAAGTGCTAGGATTCACTGATAATTTAAAATTGATACTGTGCTAATTACATTATAATTACTTCACAACTTGAGAATTTGTTTGTTCTATTGTGTAATGTATAGTGCCAGAGTTGTACTTTCGAATTATGTGTCTCTAAACAACTGAACCAAGCTAGAAACCAGTAATTCAACACTGCATGTGTAACAGAGCCTTAAACGAACCTAATTAGGCTCATAAAATTGCCTGCCACTTGGAGAATGTCAAAAATATGGAGCAAAGCTCCACAACTTCATTGATTTTGCTAGTGTTACCTCAATTTTAAGCTATTTTCTTTGCGATTTGAATTGCACAAGTGTGGCAATGCATACATTTGTTTTTAAATACTACATATGTAGTTCTGAACATTATTTTAATTTTATATTCTATCCTCCACCCGTGAAATACATACCTGTATGGGAGTGTATTGACTAAAGATATTTTTTGTCAGATTCCAATTTAAATTACAAATATAGGTTTTTTTTTTTTTTTTTTTTTCAAGAGCAATGAATATTTAGAAATCCGTGGACGTTTCTTAGCCTCAACTTTATTAAATTAAATTATATATTCCACAGTAAGTTTGAGTTTTATTGCAAGTACTGTAGAGATAAAAAAAGTAGCGAGTTGATACGTATTTTATTAGTTTGCCTCTGTTTATTTTCCAAATGAAGTGAAGTGTTGTAAAATGGGATGATGCTGCTAATAGTGTTTTCCCTGGAGAGTTATTTTGTCTTGTAAGTCACTCGCAACAGAGTCAGTTCAAGCACATACATTTTACACAAGAAGACCATGATACAAATAATACATCCCTATATGTATTACTAGGTTATATGCATTATAACTTGAGACATACGTATTGCAGTAGTACCTTTGAACACGTTAGTCCAGGTGTCTGTAATGTGGACAGCTGCATAAGAAAGCAGTGCTACCAAACTAGTTTGTNACCTTTGAACACGTTAGTCCAGGTGTCTGTAATGTGGACAGCTGCATAAGAAAGCAGTGCTACCAAACTAGTTTGGCGATGGGGGGGAAAGCTGCAGAGTTAGTGCAGAAGCAACCTGATTGGTGTTTAGTTCCGTGCATCCACAACATACAGATACCGTAAAGTGGGGTGACATTGATCAGCAGGGGTGAGATTNTTGGTGTTTAGTTCCGTGCATCCACAACATACAGATACCGTAAAGTGGGGTGACATTGATCAGCAGGGGTGAGATTGATAACATGACAGTTTTCTGAACCTTTTTAGGCCGGGTACCATATCTGACATTAATATTTATAGAACATTTTGATGTGATCCATCTCACCCCTGTTAATCAATTTCAGTCCACTTTACATAAGAGTAAAGTCCAGTTCATATCTGCTGTTGGCTTTGAGGCCACGGACCTTGTAATAGCATGCAGTGTAACAAATACTTTGTCAGTACAAAATAGACTGTTTATGGCTAATTGCTAAAATGATCTTGCTGCTCAACTGTTCAAAATTTATTATTGAACTTCCAAAATAATAAATGATGCCATGATATCTAATGCTCTAAACTAGCATTGAACCCCAATACCTAAATTTTAACCTAAATGTGAAGAAGTGCTGCGGCCCTAACAGCTTAAGAAAGAGGCAGTAGTCGGGTAACTTGAGAAAAGATTGTCTCATCCATGCAAGCTCTAAAATTCAATGGTTTGATGTGTCATATTTATCCAACCCGAAACTGTGGGTCCGTGAGCCTCGAATGGGAGAAGACATTTCCTATGAAAATGATAATTTACAAACAGTTTCAGGCAGTAAGCAAGCAAGCAAGCAATATGGTCTACGTGGCTCAAGGCTCAATTCACACACAAAATGGGGCAGCCTGAAGGCCAAAATCTGAACCACAGGTTGACTGCACACGCAAGAAGAGACATGGTGAAACAGAACAATAATTCTGCATTTTGCCAGAAGGGATTTTCTGTGGCAGGTGGTCTAAACAAAATTTGAAGAAAAAAATGGCTAAGGAAAAGAATTACTACTTANGCCTAAACAAAATTTGAAGAAAAAAATGGTTAAGGAAAAGAATTACTATTTATGTTGCCTGCCCCATTATGTAGCGTCTGTAGGCCTCTCCACTGCTTATTAAAGTACTGAAAGCTGACTGTAGTTTTCCCTGTGAGTGTTCACCCATAAGGAAAATTCAGGGAATTTTGTGTACCAGGAACAGGAAAAAGTCTGGGAATTTCCACCTGGGTCAGGGAAATTGTAAATAATTGCTACTCTGCAAAAGTGGTTAGTAGTGTGAATACACGATAATGTAGTTATAAGCATATGTATTTTAAAATTTCAATTAAGTTTGTCAACTGGCAATAATACTTCTTTGCCAAGTGACATAGGACCTATATGAACAAAATAAATAGTGTTTATAACGGGCACTCGTGTGAAGTCAGTGTATTGTGAGAAATATGGATGGGCTGAATAAAATGTTGGCCCTGCTTGGTTGTTCTGTTACAGTGTAATTAATTCAGCTTCACTGATAGCATATTTGTTCTGTCAGCGATGGAAAAATGTTATTGGAAGTTTTTGGTCCTGAAAATAGGTCAGAGAAAATGGTAAGATTCTGTCTGGAAAACAGGAAAAAGTCAGGGGATTAAAAAATGGCATTTCAGTGGCCACCCTGTTCAAGTGAACAGCAAAGAAGTGCCCAAGGCCTGCATAAAATGAAAATGCTGCACAGGCATGGAAGGGAAAAGAGGCAAAGAAGAGATGATGAACACAAGAGAAGTAGGAAGGAAGCGCCAGGGTGGCTCGCCACCCACGTGAGATGTGTGAATTAAATTATGGCTCACAATTTAAAGGCATCACAATGGATCATTTGTGAGCTCAAGATGGTAAAATGAAAGGAGCATTTCAGCATGCATAGGGTTTATCTGTCAGTCCCCTGGAAGCTATCTAGGTTCCTTTGTGTTGGCAGTTACCGGTCATCAGTGGCTGTGTTACAGCTTAATTAGTGGGTTGCAATTCTGTGTTTTAGTTTTTGTGAACAAGCTGGAACAATGTGTTATCTATATTTGTTGTATACTTCTAATTTCGCAGCACAATATGCATGTTGTATTGAACTGCTGCACTTGTAAAGTTAGCATAAGCAACTGAGGTATGGCTGTGGTTCCTATTTTGAAAGCCACGTGCTACCAACTGTAGGTTTTAGAATGTCATGTCCACAGTATTTTACTGTGTACTTCTATCACTCCTTTTCCCAGATGTGTACATTGTATACAATTTTATATATGGATATGTGCATTGAGTAACTTTTTTTTTTAAATTCCTGCGATGTTCATTTGTATTTTTTTCTCCTATTATGAATATATCTTTTTCGCTTCATACTGTCTCGTGCATTAAAGTTTTCATAGTGATCCAATATTGATCTATTAAATAATTTTATGTTGATTTGAAAGTATGCTTTCAGACCTCGATTCACTCTCATCTCAGGATATTGAAATGAGAGAAATCAGAAGTTTGTAGATCAAAGGTTTTTTTTCCTCTTGCTGCGGTCGTGCTCCAGAGACCTTAACAGTTACCAAATTGTATCAAGGACCAGCCAATATAAAAGTAAATTTGAAATATTCGTAAAGGTGTGTTTTTGCTGTGAAAGTCTCAAAAGTCCTAAAAATTCACAATTTTGTTGCAGTGGGTTGGTTACAAAATTCATTGGAAGGCATGAAAATGAATAAATTGTACTATTTGTATGGAAAGTGAGGCTTGATGAAATTAAATTTGTTGTAAGATATGTAGCTGTTAGACAAGGTGGTAAGGAAAGATGAAACGCAAGTTTATAGAAAGAGTAGTGTTTAAACTTATTGCATACAATGTTTTTCAGTTGTCACCCATGGTCTCCATCCCTTTAGGAGTTCATTTAAGGGCTCCGCATCGCTTTTACATTAAGTGCATTGCAGCGGTTTGGTAGGTAACACGTGATTAAAAATCGGATGCAAATTTTTTAGTTGTATCTAAACACACAAAGCTTTTCAGAAGTGTTTTTATGCCCAAAGACAAGTTTCAATTTTCAGCTCTGAAAAATATTTTTTTGCACAAAAATGTTTGTTTTTAAACGTTCTATGTACAGACCTAAGAGTTGTCTTTAGACATGCATCATACTTATATCTTCATTGCAGTCAAGTTGAGGAGAGCAGCTGATGAAAAGATTGCGTGTCAGTTGAGCTCCTTGTACGTAGAAAGGCAAGTGGTGAGTAATCAAGTCCACCTTATAGTTCACGAGTTGAGTTTCAAGGCCTCGAACGTGGGAAATCAGGTTGGTGGGTTCTTAATGGTTCAGAAAGATGAGTCACATGATATATGGGCTGTAGGCAGGATGTTTATAAGGATTTCCTATTGGTCACACAATATTGGATCAACCACAACTATGCTGGTGATGTGCAGCTGTGTATTTTCGATGAATGACAACTGAAGGCAGCATGCTGAGTATCTTGTTTCAGGTAGCATTGTGTGTGCAGATTGTTTGACAATACGATTGTGCCATTGGGGTCCTGTAAACTCCAGTAAGATGGATACGTGCATGTTGAAGAACACAGTCAGCATGTCCGTTCCCACTGACTGCTGTGATATGATACTTTGGTGTGGGCAAGCCAGCATGCTTCCACTGTGTGCTGTTGGACTTCCTTTCTCGTTCATAGTGGTGACGCTATGTTCAGTCTCCTGCCATCGTGTGTCCTCGTAGTAGAGGCTGATTAGCTGTTCCTTATGGTGTTCAGTTATATTGTTTACATTTACGAAGGCCATTTTTTGACAGTTCTAAGAAAGTAGTGCCAGTGTTGTTGCTCTGCTAATGTATCCCTCCACCTCTGCTGTTCTGGCATGCGGAAACTATGCCGTTTGTTATGTCGGTTGTTGATGTTGAGGGTCTGCGATGTTCTATGTACAGCCAACTTTGTTTCAGAAAATATGAAATTTTCTGATGCAGCAGAAACTGTAAAATAAAAATGTGCCTTTCCAGAAACTATTTAAAAATTTTTGTAGTAAATTAAAATGTATCTAGAACAATTTTTTATGCATGTGCTAAATAATTTCAGTTAATATTTTTGAATGGCAATGATTTGCCACGTAGATGTTGGTTAGACGGTTAACAGCATAGATATCTTTAATTTTTTCTGCAACTGACCAACCACAGTAAGAGAATGAGTGTATTACTTAAGTTCGTATTTAATATATTGAGGTATTTTACAGGATTCACACACAGAAAATTTAATATATATATATTTTTTTCTTTTGCTGACAAACACATGTAGAAGTGGAAAGAGGCTGGAAACTGGGTTGGAGGTGGGTTTATTAGTTACCATAATTTATTTTATCCTTAGTTTTTTCATCCATAGCATACTTTCCTATTAACAGAAAATTTTAGCTTACAAGATTGCCGGTTATATCTTTAAACTTAGTTTTACCTTTTCAGTAGTGCTGTTTTTGTTATTTTGTTAAATTGTATGAATAGCCCACAAAATGTGTTTGTATCCTGACAAGCAAATATTTGGTACCTTTCCTGCGTTATTCTGACACATGAAAATAATTTACACTTTGTGACTGTTGCTGCAAAATGCTACTTTGGCCTCTAATAGTCATTGTGCAAAAAATTCATAGTTAGTTTATTTTGTATTGGACTTAATAATCATTACAAATGTCTACACTTGGCCGAAATTAAATAACAACTCTAGACTTGCGTCTAAAAGTGCCTTTAGTTTTCCACGCTGCGAAGTAGAACATTACTAGTACAAAGCAATTGGATTACTAGGCTGTATGCTATAGTCTCAAGAATTGACAATTCACATGAACTTGACAAACTATAATTGATTAACATTTTTAAAAAATACCTGACTATAATTGAATAAGATTTAAAAAAATACATGTATTTATTATTTTCACACACCTATTTAAGCTAAAACTTTGACTGAAAGTTGTAAATCTCGGATACACTAACACAAACACACTCGCATACGTTTGGCTACAGAAACACTCCGTAATGGTACTCAAAATAATAAAATCTGAAAAATTCTGGACATAAGTGTACATGAATAAATATCACATGACGTTAGTCACAAAAGTTTATTCACAATTACTTCGACCTCGTGTGATTACACTATGTGCGAGACAGCTGAAATTCAAATTCTGACGATTTACGTTATTTAAAATGTGTTACTTGCTTCAAGTAACTGTCACTTCAGTAACAAGTAAAAAAAAACTTTTTAATGTGTGTGTGTGTGCATGCTTGCACACGTGTGCAAGCACATTCTGTAGACTATTCATACATGTACTTTCATCACATCACAAATATACATTGCTGCACGTACGGAAAAAGACACGTTGCCAGGCCACTGCCATCGTAAGAAAATAATGAAATATTAATAACATACCGAAAACAGCACTGCACGGGAAATAGTATAATAATTTGTTTCATTGAGTCACTGTATATACAAGATTTAAAAGAATAAAACGTGAAGCATATACATTTTGTCGTGAAATCGCAAGTAGTAACCGTGGAGTAACCAACATGGCGTCGGTCATGTACAGAGTCCGTTGGAATCTTGCTCACAACAGGGCGAGGCGTTTGCCAGAACACTGCCTCATTAAAAAGTAATGAAAGTTGAAACTGTTAAAAGAACAAATTAGGAATGCCAAAATATTTTAAAAACCGATTATGTTACTGGAAAAGCAAAACGGTTGTCAACTTTTGACGGGAATCTGAAGTGTGCTGCTTTATTTTGTGCGCACTATTTTCAGCAAGTGTTGCCAACGTGAATACATACACAAACATGTTCTCATTGCGTCAATTATGAAGATAACTATTTCAAACGAAAAGTATTCTACGTGGAATTTTTTAAGGAATGTTGCTATGTTAAGACATCTTACCAATTGGTTTCTTTAATATATTTTTTCCTAAAATGTAATATTGAAATTTACATATAACAATAAAAGATAAAAAATAATAATTTTTTTCAAAAATTATTTTATATAGTAATATTTTCTGAAGTCTTCAAAATGTTTTTTGTTTGAAAAGTTATTTTTAAAATTGACGCAGTGAAAAGGAATTTTGTTTAACATTGATTTCCCATTTTAAGTTCGCGGCTGCCGGCTTGGCGGGCAGGGCTGCTAAGAACTACCCATATCTCTCCACTCCGTATAAAATGTAGTTTGTGAAGTTGTTTATCAATTCATCCTTGTTTAATATCCAATACTTTGGTGTTACATCATATCTACAAGATCAGTTGGGCCATGAAAATATAAGTTGTATAAATCCAAAATACACAACACAGTATTACATTCAAAATTAATATGACCAATGTAGCCATCTTAAATTTTTTGTGCAAACTGTTTGGTATAGTATAATAATTGATTGTGTCGGGTAGAGAAGCACGGGTCCGAAAGATAAATGTGAGAAGGGTAGGAGTATGTTGGAACACCAACACTTTATTTCTGACGAGCTGTGGATGTCTGCTGTCAGTTCAGAGCTTTGCGCATGTTGGCGATGGCGCACTCAATGTGCGTGTCAGTGTCTTCCATATCACTTCTGTGTTTCTGGGCCTCAAACACAAAAATAGCTCCAAGTAGGCGAGCCTCTTACTGTACGTTAGGCAGGTAGCTCAGTGGCAGTGTGTGCACTTAATTTGTAATGTACTCGATGTATTGTCTCCAGGAATGCACCTGGTCATGAGCCTTGTGCCCAACTACTCTAGCGATCAGCACTCGTGGTTCAACATGTCGGTGCACAGTGTCCATCCTTACACTGATTATTATGTATGGGCTTCATCTGTTGAAGTGGGTGCAGATGGAAATAAACTACCGCCAAATAAATGGGTAAGTTTAATCAAAATCTGCATTCTCTAGTTTTTTTTTTATTATTATAGTATGGTTAGTGTAGATTGATGCTAGATGTGCACAATAACTGGCACAAAATAAAATTTCTGATTCTTGTTTAAGTTCTATGAACTTTTAGTTTTAACTATTGCAGAAAAGTTAGAAATATTACAAGAATTAGAGCATCATGTTTTATAAACAAAAACACCAATTCCAGTGCTAAACAAAAAAAATTGAAGACTTTTCAAGAAATGCGTGGTTTAACTTTTCTTACATTTTTTCATATTAAGTGTTTGAATGTTTACAAAAAACTTAACATCTCAGTATTTAACTTTTTTTTGTGCATGTGTGTGCATGCATGTGTGTGTCAGTAAAATTTAAATAAGCTCCTAGTAATGAAAGATGTATAGAAATCTAAGACGTTTCAACCCAGCTCATTGAGACTGAATGAGAGGCAGCCTTCACTTATTGACAGAGGTGAATGATTTTTTGTAAAATTCATTATGGGTAACCCGAACTTAAATGAATTAATTTAGACTTTTTATAAATGTATTTTCCTTGTTTTAGCAAAAGAAAGTTAGGTTCTGCATTTGTATTGTAAGGGTTATTTTTTAAATGGGTAGTGTACTGTATTGTTTAAATGCCAGGGTGCCTCATTTAAAGTCAGGTTATTGTCTTTACTGCATTGCATTCTAAACTTTCAACTCACTCTGCAATCTCAAGGATGCGGCTTTGTGCACGTTGAAGCGACGCACACTACGCACCGCTTATCGCTCCGTGCCGCCTGCCTGGCGCAGTACAGGCTATAAGCTGTGTATACCCGATTTGCCGTGAATTACACTACACTCGGTGCAACATAAATATCAGTTAAAGTATCGTGTACTTTACTACATACAGTATAGTATGTATTAGAATTGTTGGTTAGTTCCCTGAGAAACAATGGCTGGAGAAGCCACTGTATTCAGTTTGATTGCATAAATTGCTATTTCAGTAACGTTAATAATATTTTTTAAAGTTGTGTATTTAAAATTATTATATTTGGAATTATTGTGTAAATGGCTTAGTAGGTTTATTAGTTCTATGAAACAGGAAATAATGGGAATAAAATTAGTCTGTAGTGATTTATTGTAACATTTGCCTATGTGTAAATATTGATCAAAACCAGAAAATAGTGAGGCTTTTGCAGCACTTGTTCAATGCAAAAAAGTGATTCAGCTGTTAATAATTAATAATGTTTGTATGTTTTTAATCTATGTTATTTACTAATTGCGATTTATTGATGAGAAATTAAATAGAAAGTTTATATTTTTGAGAAAGTAAGTGGGTAGTTTCCTCAGCCACTGGCTAGTTGCAAGCTTGATAATAATTTTCTTTTGCAGTTGAGTGTGAATGGAAACTCTGCTTGGAACTGGAACGACATCAGACAGCAGTTCTACCTGCACCAGTTTGATGCCACCCAACCTGATCTGAACTTTGATAACCCTGATGTTGTTCAGGAGTTCAAGGTATGTAGCAGACAGCATTCAAAATACAGAGTAGTTAGTGTGAAAGTGACACATTTCCTTGTTTATATTCATCAAGAATGATGCTGACCTCTACAGTAAATGCACTCTCCTGAACTCGCACCTGATCAGGGCTCTCAATGTGCTTGGTTGTATGTTGGAGCAGAGATTTGTTGGTACCTGTACAGTAGATTCTCTAAGTACCTATCGTTTTTCAAGGGACTGGCAGAAAAATTTAATACATGAGCGCATACGATACATGTGGAATTGACTTGTAAATTCCACAAATACTATGCATAACCTCAAAATTTGTGTTGAGCATAAAGAGGAATCAAATAAAAACAATAGGATAGGGAACATTTGAAATGATAAGCAATACTGTAATTACTAAAAAAAAAATGAAAGAAAAATTTCAATTCAGTTAATTGGAATCGAGAAAATAAAAAGGAAGTGAGCTATAGTGACAAGTGATAATGCGGCAAGATAAATTATAGCTCTAACAAATTATCATTATAACCAAAATTAATTTATGCAGTGTTATCAAATTTACTTGACAGGCATCCTGTATTTTCTGAATGGTATGATGTGAACTATGGAAACTGACGTATTTGACGGCAGCATTTTGTACACAAGACTGTTGTTCTCATAAAAATAATTTTCATTAAAGGAAAAGTTAATCATNCACAGGCATCCTGTATTTTCTGAATGGTATGATGTGAACTATGGAAACTGACGTGTTGACCATAAAATAGAATGCAGTGTATTTGACGGCAGCATTTTGTACACAAGACTGTTGTTCTCATAAAAATAATTTTCATTAAAGGAAAAGTTAATCATTGGTAATTGAGCAAATTTTATATTTTCCCTTTCCTTATTTGTAAACACAGTACCGAAGACTAGACATAAACATTATACATTACATCTGTTTGAACGGTTGAATTATACTGCATCTGATCTGCTTTGTATAGTATCTCTTAGAACACTGGCCTTGATGTGTCCATGTTTGAAACTGTGTGGCAGGCTGAAATGTGCAGATTATAATGACAATTTGCTCTTCCTGCGCTTTGCTTGGGCACCTTTCCTTATACGTCACCTCCCTTGTGCTCTAGTGATCAGTACTACTCTCCGTCCCTCTTTCTTTCCCAGAACGCAGCTCTGCCTGACGAGAGGAGTGGAAGGCCTTTGTGGTTACACTCCACATATCCTCGCATTGCTTGCTAAAATGGCTGCTGACGTACGATCGTGCAATGCTTTTCCACTTTCGTTGGTTATTTCGTGGATATGCAGTTGGTTCCTAAATATGTGGTGTTATCTTACTGATAGAAGATTACGTACAAGTGTTCACTTAAATAGTGCACCTTAAAAAATACTACCACTAAATTANTGTGGATATGCAGTTGGTTCCTAAATATGTGGTGTTTGTTATCTTACTGATAGAAGATTACGTACAAGTGTTCACTTAAATAGTGCACCTTAAAAAATACTACCACTAAATTAGGTAAATTTTTGTTGTAGGGAAACTATTGAGTGTGGAATCTGACTGCAACATGTTTTGTGTAGGACATATTGTCATTCTGGCTAGAACAAGGTGCAAGTGGATTTGTGTTGGAGAAAGTCGACTATCTTCTTGAGGACCCTGATAAGAAAGATGAGAGTAGAGCAGTTGGATCGGTGAACGCCACACACGACAGCTATGACTTCTACAGTCACTATCGCACCACCAATCAGGATGGTCTGGAGGGCTTGTTAGCCGAGTGGAAGGAAGTGGTGTTAAACAAGACTGGCGATAATGGGTAAGTTTTCTCAATTGTGTCTGCAAATGACTTTTTTATAATTGAAAACTCTATGAAATGCAGAATGTTCTCAGTTCTTTTTATTCAGGAGAAAGTTGATTTTTTAGCCTTTTTCCTTAACACTATTCATTTTTATCAAATTTTATTTAGTATTGGGCTATTTTAGAGAAATTGAATATCATACAAAACATACAGTCTATATATTTGAGATTTTGTATTTTTTTCCTGTCCCAGCTCTACAACTTTACATACAATTTGTTTATTTTTTGGTGGCTGTGGTTGCGATACCTGCATGCATACAATGTATGCTGCAATTTTAATTGGATACTTAATGTATGTTGAGAATTACGACCAGAAATTGTTCCCTTGTTGTACATAATTACTTACAGTAGACTCTTAGGGAAGGAGATAGCGTGGGTGTGATACTTGTGTAGCCAGGCTTGTGGAGTCCAACTGCTGGTATTTCTCGGTTAAAGCACACTGCTTCCCTATGCAACTGGTATGGAGTTCACCATAATTTATAGACTTTCTCCAGTCTTTATTCTTTCTGCCTATAACTGTGCAACAATTTTTAAGTAGTATGGGAATTTTGGAAAGAATCAATCCTTATGAATAGAGCATGGTGTATATGTTCGTTTTGTGTTTTTAGCAACGTATTTATTTTGCCCTTCTAATTTTATAATAATTGTAACTTATATAGTATACTTTTATATTACTAAATAAGACACAAATGAAATCTTTTCATATTAGAAAATTGTAAAAATTATGTTTATTATTCATAGGAGGATTAAAAGAGTACATAGTTATGTTGGTCCATTCATATTTATAACTTCCAGTAGTCCATAAATACTGTCTAAAATATAGTAGCCAGTTATGTTGAAAATTGTTGATGTATCTGGATACAGAATAAACTCTCAAAATTGTCACACGAGAACTCCATTTGTACATATCCCAGGAGGTTAATAATATGTCTTAAATTTAAGTAAACCAATAGGATAAAGTTGATGGCGACTAATTTTTTTTCCCATATTTCATGTTTGGTTGAAATGTTTTTGTAAGCATGGAGATATATAATAAAAGCTGAAACTTTCAGACTATGTAAATGAAGCTAGATCGTGAATGTAAATTTTACATTATTGTAATGTAGCTGTATTTTTATTTAAGTTATTTTAATTTCCTGACTTTGTTGTGGGTGTGCTGTACAATAGTCTTTATTACTGTGCAGACTGTTTGTGGCTGAACGAATCACCAGTCTGGAACCCTTCAGCGAGAATGCCAGTGACCTGCTGCTCAATCCAGACCTGTTCTCGGTGCTGAAAGCCAGGTTCTCTGCACAAGCGTTGCTGAACCGCACATCGCTGCAGTTGATGCACAGTGGTAATGAGTCGCGGCCTGCATGGCAGTTTGGTGGCCTGGCTGCTCACCTGGGCCGCGGCTACGTTGATGCCTTGAACATGGTGGCGGTGATGCTGCCTGGCAGTCCGGTGTTCCTGGCGGGCGAGGAGTTGGGTCAGGACCTGCGCTCCCATCCGCTTGTGTGGGAGGCTACCAATACTACAGCAGGTACAGCAACAGTTGACTGTAACCTTTGACCTTTCATGGTTCCCAGGAAAAGGGTTTTTACTTCAGAAGAGATCATTATTGGAATTTAGACATATTCTGAACTATCCGCAACCCCTACATGAATAAATTGCATTAAAATTTTGCTTGGCATGGGTCTAGCGACAAACGTGCTTGTAAGGTAAAATTTGATGTATTTTAAATGACTTTGACCCCCAAAAACTTAAAAAAATATTACATCATTATCATTGTTCAATTGTTTCTAAAGCAAAAAAAAAATTTTTTTTATGAANGTTGTTTCTAAAGCAAAAAAAAATTTTTTTTTATGAAATATAAATTTACAGTCAACTCTCGATTCTAAGACCCTCTCAAAATAAAGACCTTCTCGAAACAANATTGTTTCTAAAGCAAAAAAAAAATTTTTTTTATGAAATATAAATTTACAGTCAACTCTCGATTCTAAGACCCTCTCAAAATAAAGACCTTCTCGTAACAATGAATGAAAAGCAATAACGGAAGAATTTAAAAATGGTGTGGTGTGTTTCGATAAGTTTGTATGTACACTATGAGTATAAAAGAATACCCCAACTTTGAAGGTCTATAATATCAAAACCAAACAACCTACAACCTTGGTTGACCAAAAAAATTAACAGTGGAACTGTGAAGTTTGTTTACCATATCTTCATAAATGTTGAATGTGACCACCACGAGCAGCCCGAACGACATCTACGCGATAATCAAACTCGTTCCACACTCCTATCAGCATGTCTGGTGTTTCGGTTTGGATGGCATCCTTGATTCTTGTTTTGATGTCATCAATGTCAGCCGGCAATGGTGGACAAAACACTTGATCTTTTATGTACCCCTATAGAAAAATCGCACAGGGTAAGATTCAGGCTACTTGGGGGCCAGTGATGAAATCCTGGTCACCAGTTGCTCCTCAACCAATCCAGCGTTGTGGCAACGTCTCGTTCAGATATCTGTGAACAGCTAGGTACCAATGGGGTGGCGCACCATCCTGCTGGAAAATGAAGTCTCCCGCCGCCTCTTCTGAGGAAACAACCACTCTGTAAGCATGACCAAATAAGGGATTCCAGTAACAGTGGGCTCGTGAAAAAAGGAGCCGAAAACAGTGTCTTTGGATACAGCGTTAAATACGTTCACTTTGGGGGAAGCGCGCTAGTGTTCGGTGGTTTCATGTGGAGACTCCTGACCACATATCCGCACAATGTGCCGGTTCACCTTACCATTTGTATGGAACGTCGCTTCATTGCTAAAAACCAGCTTAGACATGAAGGCATTGTCTACCTCGTTCTGGGCNCATTGCTAAAAACCAGCTTAGATATGAAGGCATTGTTTACCTCGTTCTGGGCACATAAAGGAAACATCAGACCGTCCCCTTCACATTGACGTGTCGAATGCGAGCTCGCTTCCCCCTCACCACCTCAATCCGAGAGTTATGAACGCCATCCAAATCGTAACACCGGACATGCTGACAAGAGCGTGGAACGAGTTTTATTATCGCATATATGTCGTTTGGGCCGCTCATGGTGGTCAAATTAAACATTTATGAATGTATCGCAAACAAACTTCACGGTTCCACGGTTCATTTGATTATTCAATCAAGGTTGTAGGTTGTTTGGTTTTGATATTATAGACCTTCAAAGTGGGGGTATTCTTTTATACTCAACCTGTATGTTTGAGTGTCTGGGTAGAACCAGTAAAATTTCTCCATGTTACGAAAACAAGACGTATAAAAACGTGGTTCACACAAAAATTGACAGAAAATGCTGACCAATAATTAATCTCCACAAGGATTACAAACAGTAATTGAGTGGGGATCCTAAATTTCTTAATTCTAACATTTTTTTTGGGACTTCAAGATTATGAAAATTCCATCCAAAATATTTACCAAATGTAAACAATCTGAAATTCTCTACTGTTAAAAGTGAAAACTGCATGCTGTGTTTTTTAACCTCTGCTTGAAACAAGGGCAAATAGTCTACTGTTGAAAAACTGTGCTTGTAATTAAAGAAAATATACATTACAGTTCATATTTGAAAGGCATATGATTCACATGGCTTAGATAGGTGTGATGTTTAGTCACTTTCTCGTGTCGTGTACGTTTAATGACAATTTATGGCTAAATGTAGTTTATTTTCCTGCCATGAAAGTGATATATCTCCCTAAGATGGTGTAGTAATGCGCGAGAAGTGAACTAAAACTACAGTTGATTAGTCCCTGTGTAGTTACGTACAGAACTGAAACTTGAGTAATGATTGCGTATGGAATAGGCTTTTACTATTATGGTCTAGAACCCACCAAAGATACATACTTAACCTAGTAAAAAAAACATGAGCTGTGTGAGGTACCAAACATTATAAGCCCAACCTTACCAGGCACTTGCATACCTCTCCCATAGATTGCATTCCTTCTTTTTCCCATGTCTTCTCTCCTACGGCTGACTTCTCATGCAATCAATACTTATATTATTACTATTCTCTTATCAGAAATATCACTGAAACACAGTTACAACTACTCTGAAAAAAATAAAACAAAAAATCTTTTAACCAGAACTTGGCCACATTCAGTGCATTCTCAGAGGCTCGAAGCAGGTCGGGTCGTCTTATGTGCATGAAGCTGGGCATAGTCGACGTTGAAGCATGTCCAACGGTCTTGGTTCTTCTCAATCTCATTTGACATCATCTTTAGTATAACCCCACCTTGGCAAGTTCACCTGGGATTTGCCCACTCCTGATCAATACTGCTCTCCAGGCACTTTACAGTAGACATTTTGATGTGTCTTCACATAATGTTACCACATAATATCATGGAAAATGTGATTTTTCCACTACTATACCAAAATCAAATGCACACACACGCCACTTCAAAACCCTTCAGCATGCAAAATATTTTTGTCACTTTTAGAGTACTGTATGCGGTGTAAGTGTGGAATTTTTTTATGTTGTTCGTCATAAGTGATTGTGTGGTGCTTTTTTATTTATTGGGTAAAACACATTAGACTTGTGTAGTTGATGTAAACATTAAATTAAATTATGTGGAAGGATACACAAATGGAAGAAAAAGAAACTACAAAGGTCTTTCAAAAGTGTTCACTTACTGTAGATAGTCTACATATAGTGCAACACGCTGGCTCTTTTTCCACTCATTTTAACAAAATTGCAGGTTGTCAACAATCATTTACAGAACCAAGCTAGAAATGTTACCAAATTGGAGAATAAAAGAAAACTGCGTAATAAGTCATTAACAAATGGTAATGAACAACTATTAAGAGATATCCAAGTTGTAATAACATCAGCAAAGTGCGAAAGCAAGCCAGTGACAGCACAATTGCAAGATAAACACAACTGTAGTCGTGCACAGAAACATTGGGCCGCCGGCGGAGTCAGTGGGTTTTGGCTAACGTTGGCAGCCTGGGGGGAGGGTGTTACTACTTTTAGATATGTGCTATGTTAAGTAAAGTGCTCAGAGAAACACAATGTGTGGCGACCAAAAAGGGTGCATCAAATTTATTTTCCAACTGATTACCCTCAAGTTTTAAATTTTTTTTGCCCAAATTTTTTATGGTTCCTCAAAAACGTGTTGTAGAAAGATTGA
Organism: Clitarchus hookeri; assembly: GCA_002778355.1. Taxonomy (NCBI): domain Eukaryota; kingdom Metazoa; phylum Arthropoda; class Insecta; order Phasmatodea; family Phasmatidae; genus Clitarchus; species Clitarchus hookeri. The sequence goes on from NQII01000209.1 coordinate 620,901, forward strand.
TGTGCCACTGGCATTGTCATTATCAATTCTAGCCTCTCCACAGCCGTGTACCCTTTTAAGAAGATACTTTAAGACGTATATGCCATAGGCCACCCTTGAAGTCCAGGGTTGGCTCTGCCCAGCTGATGCATCCTGTTAGACAGCAACCCACTTCACATCACAACACGACGCTTACCCCCTTTGGCTGTGGAGGGAAAACAAGCCGCCAGCTTCGGCAATCTCCACCACCTCTCTCTCCGCAACTTCTCTGCTACCCCCTAGCTGGCCTTGTGCTCTGGGTATACAGTGAAACCTCTATTATGCATTTTTCATGTGACCTACTGAAAAAAACTCAACATGTGGACCTCTCTCCTCAAAAAGTAAAACCTAATCTCAAAAAAGAAATTTATTTTCATCCTTGGGTATACTGAGTTGATTGCCTGTAATGAACAGTGGGCATATTTTAAATACTGGATGAAAAAACATATCTCAATCATTCAATATAATTATTGTATTATAAAATATTGAAATGCACTTAATTTCGAAAATCAGTCGAATTTTTACATAAAATTTACTAAATTTCTACCAAATGTAAAAAAGTGGCAAAAATTAAACAAACTTTATTGAAAACAATGATTTAAAATAGAAACGTGCTGAAAATTGTTGAGTTAGACATGTAAAAATCCGAGTTTTTGAAATTATATTTTACTTCGCTAAAAATTCTATTGCTCGCAAAATGTTTTTAATTTCGCCAAATTAAACAACACTCGCCATCTTGTGTGACAGTTGATATCACTGCATTGATCTTAAGTTACTAGCGTAATTTTATCTTAACAGAATTAATCCGTGAAAACATACTGTTCCTCTTTAATGCTTGTAATTTAAATGGTTATTTACCGTACTGACCTAAAAATTATTACGTTTCCATCGTAGAACGAGAGTAAAGTTCAAATCCGTTCCGTCCATTATGGATGTCAAGTTCTGGTCCGTACTACAACCATTATACATACGTGTTTTATTTGCGCGAATATTTGTTTGCATGCTTGAAACAAAGAAATGTCTGCAATTATTATGTTTTACCTGCTTTTCGACGTGAGTAATTTAAAAACAAATTGTGATTGAACTATCAAAAATAAATTACGTAGTTGTTACAGTGGAACCCTCTTGTAATGTTCTTCAGGGGTCCACAAGAAAGTGACACTATAAGAGGGAAACACAAAAATTCAAGAATCTGGACACCAAAAGATATAAAATTATGCACCGTAATAAACACAACTTTACATAATGAACAAAACTAATATTTTTTTTTAAATACATAATCTGTTGCGAAATTTTATCTCCTGGTTGCGAAATTATAAAATTAGTACACAAGCAAAAGATTACTGTACATGCAAAACAAGCACAATTGTTCGTGGCAGCTACATAAATATTAACTGGGCATGTGTGAAGNCTACATAAATATTAACTGGGCATGTGTGAAGGTCATTTTTTTTTATGTTAAGCGAAGCTTGCATTATGCGAAGGAATTTCGAAGAACAATCGAAGCTGAAGGATTAAAAAATATATATATATATATAGTAGGCTACAGTTTTCAAGTATATTCAACTCGTTTGTACTGTTACTGCCAAAAAAATTTATGCCTACTAGACACTGAGCAATGGAATAAAACATATCCTAATCTTGTACTGCTGAAAAACTGAAATATCAAAATCTGTAAGAAAGTAAT
>NQII01000209.1:623895-695298 GCA_002778355.1 Clitarchus hookeri
GTTCCGGCAATAAACAAACATAATCCTAACTTGGCCGAGTTATCACTCACAGCTCAGTATACTTCACTACCTGCTTCGTCCACAGAACCTCTTACATTCTTGCAGGAGTAGTTACGAGCCGCAATCTCTGTTTTTCCTCACCACCAGGGAGCTCCGTCCCTTTGTGATGCTTTGATCTATGGCGACGTTCTGCCGTGCGGAGTAACACGAGAGCGGTCGCCCCTATCCTGCTACTGACATCTTCTGTTAGGTCCTTGGGTCAGCTGGTGACCCAAGCACTTGACCGATGATGTCAGTAGCAGGTCACTTGCTGAAGACCAGTAGTTCAGGCTTTGCCTACCCCTATGATTCATCCACTATCTATCTTTCTACACTGTCTACCCCTTATGCCTCGCCACAGGGCTGGATGAGATAAAGCAGCCAAACAGGGGCTAGTCCTGGTTGGAGGAGTGGAAAGTAGTGAACAGGGTGTCAGCCGAGTATACATGTGGAAGAGAGGAAACTGCTCTAGCACGTTCTGCGTGCTATTTTGCCACTGCCTCCCACACCACCAAAGAAACCAGTAGCACCATGTAGGCCCACAGCTGCAGACAAGGTGGTCAGACGCTTGAACTTGGCACCTAGTTACACACAGTCACAGGTGCCAATAAGACCTACACCTACTAGTTCCCCTCCTTGTGTTCAACGCTCCATAAGTGAGGTTCCAAATCTAATCCCCAATAGAAACCCCGTCAAGTTCATGACGCCTGCTTCCCAGCTGTCAGGGGCGTGGGGGGAAGCACTGATGCCGCTGATGCCGGCCAACACTAAAAGCAGCCACTAAGTGGGGAAGGCGTTTACATATTAAAATTAATTTATATGGAATTAAAAGTACATGTCTTTTACCCGCTAGAGACAATTGAGCATGGACTTCGTGAAAAAAAATTGCACATTTTTATGTAAAGGAGTTGGTGTATGTCAAAATTGCTCCAAAATATCTATAGCAACCAATCTGTTATAACGACCTTATTTCTGGGATGGTTGTTTGTAAGGTTCTACTGTATCCAAATGATTTTGCTTTATGCTTGTAACAATTGCTTTGTAGGCTATAAGTTAGGTTTATTATAATTTAGCTTGCTAAAGTGACGTCAAGAATCTAAATTCTTGTCTTCTGAATGAAACCTAAATAGAAAAACACATTTTTATTAACATGATGTGTCCATTGCAAATGGAAAAGGAAAACAAAACAATCTAAAAAAATATCTGTGTTGACTCTCGTACCGAAAATGCATGCAGTGATAAACCATATCCACAGTTAATTTTCAATGGTCCCAGCAAAACCTTACCCTATGTAAATAATAATAATAAAGCTAACCGCTTGTATCGTTTATCGGATGTTGCGTTGATCAAAATATATTTCGGTCCCATCACCTNAATAATAATAAAGCTAACCGCTTGTATCGTTTATCGGATGTTGCGTTGATCAAAATATATTTCGGTCCCATCACCTTAATATTTCTTGCAACAATTGTTTTTAAGCTGGTTGTTTATGCAAACGTCTAGTATTTGGATGTGAAATACGTCACAGCGCTGCCGTTTATCACTACTCTGCGGCGCATTGTCTTGTCTGCCCAACAAGTCTGCGGCTGCGGCATGGTGTGAGTCTAGCTTGCTACCTCCTCTTACACGCCTGAAGATAGGGAGATAGGGGAAGTGGGGTTACCTAGCAACCAGCATGGCAACCTTGCATCCTCTCTCTCTCCCCTCTTTGTGTCTGCAGTGCACCATTTCTCCTCCCCTTACATGCCTTTGAGAGAAGTGGTTGTCTAGCAAAAGAAAATAGTTTGTATGTTCTCTCTCGCTTTGCCACACACACTTGCCTTCACATGACAGCTGCAGAGCAAATGAAGTGCTACTGGCGAACGTAGAAATTTATCAGTCGCTCATAATAGTTGCACCTAGCGTCACTTCACTTGTATTTCAAAGCGAATGGTTTCACCTGAAAATATTATGCAATACATTTTAATGAGGAAATATTATTTGCAAAGATGTTTTCTTTTGTGAGTAAAAGATTTTTTCTTCCTTAAAGTTAGTGTTTCATTGTATGTGGCGTAAAATGAACATAATTTTAAAACTTAATATTAATTTAACTTAATGGACTGCATCTTCGAGAATAAAAAGATATGTCCAGAAGCATATACTTGACTTACCCTTCTGCCAAAAATGGTTTGAACATCGAGCGACTAGTATTACCAAGAGTTAAGTTAATTTAAAGTTACTTCCTGCGGGGAAATCTGAGGATTTATATAAATTTATTTCGGGAGGCACGCGTATTTTGAATAAACAGATAAAATTTAAGGGCCTATTCGACACTTTTGGACGTCCAAGTATCAAGCCTGAGTGCAGTGTAACTCGTGATGGAAAATCAAGAGGACGTGGTTTTGAATGATTAATTATTAAAGACCTTGAAAAAATTAATTATAATCACCTTATTTATTAATTGATGTCTCAAAATTAAAAGTTTTTTGGCAGCAAAATATAATTAATTACTTTAAAAGACATTTTCTACGCGCACTAGGTGTAGTCAACATGTGGTGGCATGGATGGGGTATGGTTTCACTCCTTCGCCGTCTCGCCAGCTGTGAACACACTGCCTGATCGATAAACATTCAGCGTGCTGTCAGCTGATCGAGTGCACGTCGAACATTCTAAATTTGCTTTGCATTTGGTGTCATTTTCATTTTCACAGGGTTTGAATGTTAGTAATTAGAGCTGGGCTGATCACATCTTTTGCCTATTACACCGATGCCAAACATTTGTTGCTGATCCTGCCAATTTTTTTTTTNGAGCTGGGCTGATCACATCTTTTGCCTATTACACCGATGCCAAACATTTGTTGCTGATCCTGCCAATTTTTTTTTTGCCGATTAGTGCTTTTTATCATGAAATGAGTTCTGAATGACTAAAAAGTTTCAGGTGTAAACCTATAACCAAATTAGCCAAACAATTACTATTTATACAAAAAGTGTATAATTATTTACAGTTGCACGCATTCCCCCAATCTTTTTATATAGAAGACGTATTGAAGTAAAAAACACACATTCTGTACTTATAATAATAACAAAGCAATATACATTCAGTAATTCTTTAAGTACCCATATGAAGTAANATATACATTCAGTAATTCTTTATGTACCCATATGAAGTAAAATCAGCACAAAATGGGTAAGAAAACACACATTTAATGCTGATATGTCTACTGAAGCTAAAACACAACAAAACATTCTACATTCTATAAATATAAAAGTATGTAAATGAAAGTGCCTGTAGGATGCATATTTAAATTTAATTTAAATTATAAAATAAACTTTTAAACCCATTCAATTATGACTACGCTTTCTGATTGCCGATGCAGACAAGCATGTAAGGGGAAGTCCGTACCAATGTCGACATTCGCATTGTTCGTTATACAATCGATAGAATCAAAGTACCATTGCAACTATACGTTGGCTTTGTTAGCCAGTGTCGCGGCCATTAGCGTGTTGCTTATAAATGTAGTGAATTAAAGTATAACGTTATTTTATACTTTATGTTGNTCAATTATGACTACGCTTTCTGATTGCCGATGCAGACAAGCATGTAAGGGGAAGTCCGTACCAATGTCGACATTCACATTGTTCGTTATACAATCAATAGAATCAAAGTACCATTGCAACTATACGTTGGCTTTGTTATCCAGTGTCGCGGCCATTAGCGTGTTGCTTATAAATGTAGTGAATTAAAGTATAACGTTATTTTATACTTTATGTTGNCCAGTGTCGCGGCCATTAGCGTGTTGCTTATAAATGTAGTGAATTAAAGTATAACGTTATTTTATACTTTATGTTGTTAACCGTGTGGATACTAGGTAGGCCTTTGAAAATAATTTCTTTTATTTAAATCCATTGGCAATGTTTGTGATACATTTTGCTGCTGGCTGCCAGTGCTTCGAATTTGCACCATCAATCAATTATGGCATCATTGTTTACAATGCGACTGGAAATAAAAATTATTGCAATTTCATACATCTGATGTCTAATGAGCTGGTGGTTGTATTCTGTAGCAAGAAAGAATTTACATTTTAGTACGCACATTGCTACCATGTACAGCCAAAAAATTATGGTATTAGTGCGTTATTATTTACGATACCAAGCTCGCATCCAAAAGTTTTAAGGGCTGAAACTTACTTTTAAACAAATAAAGGCTAACTTGGAAAAAAATAATTTTTTTGCCATCCAAAAACTTTATTTGTATTTCCAATACAGTTAATTTTGTATTAAACTTGAAATAGGTTATGTAAACAAGCACTAATCTCCGTTAAAGATCGGCAGACGAGAAACCGATCATAACAAGTGGCAAAAACACCATAATCGGCCAATCATCATGATCGGTAATCTGCATTGGCCCAACTCTAATATTAATACAGTAATACTTATTTTTAAATTCCCATTTTTACTGCGTTACTTTATTCACAGATAATGTACATTTTTCATTATACTCAAAATGAAGTCTTATAAGGTCAGAAGTTGTATGTTATAGATGTACACGTCAGAACCCTAATCTACTGAAATCTTTCATGCATGGATATTTTTTCAGTCGCCTGAAAAAANTTATAGATGTACACGTCAGAACCCTAATCTACTGAAATCTTTCATGCATGGATATTTTTTCAGTCGCCTGAAAAATGGTGGATAGGGAGTCTACTGTAATTGGTCCTTGATTTTACATCTAAAATGTCTTTAAGATAATTGATTGCNAAAAATGGTGGATAGGGAGTCTACTGTAATTGGTCCTTGATTTTACATCTAAAATGTCTTTAAGATAATTGATTGCTTGTTTGAGTTGAAAGTCTGTGTAAAATGTGGTTACAGTAAAGGCAAAGAGTAGTGCACTGGGTATTTTAGAATGTTGGCACATTTGCTTGTGTTGCCCTCTAGATGATGAAGATCTGAGTGTAGAAGCTCAGCTTGCTGCCGAGGACACACACCTGAAAGTGTTCAGGAAGTTGTCCAAACTGCGCGAGGAGCCGTCCATAATGCATGGCAACTACAGCCTGTCAGTTGTGAACAACACNATGCATGGCAACTACAGCCTGTCAGTTGTGAACAACACTGTGTTTACTGTTACGTGGTAAGTCATTTCTCTTTGTAGCAGTAATTGAACTGTCACTAACAACATTGTGCTTAGTTACCAATTAGTTATTGCCCATCCTTTAGTCATTCAGAACTGAACAATAATTTACAGATGTAAGAGAAGGTACTTGATTTGCTGTAGCAAATTCTGGGAAAATATCCAAGTAATCAAATTATGTCCAAAAACCTGGAATAATAAAACTTTTTGGTTTATGAATCACTTTCATTGTGGTTGTGAATTGAGATGAAATTGCTGTTCATTTTAAGCAGTGGCGTAGTGACTAGTTTTGAAATGGGAATGCCTGACAGTGCAGGTGCTTTACTTATTTATTCAAACGTGTATCCAAGGATTTCTTCCCCTGGGAAATGGAAAATGTTTTTTTGTAAGGAACTGGTTTAAGCACATTTTTAATGTTTAGGCTTAGCCTGGTTTTTAATTACAAGGCCGTCAGAAACCGGGAAATGTAGACAAGACAGATTCTGTACTCTGCAGTACAGTCTGGCTAGGAGACGTACACAAGAATTTTAAACTTCATGTCATCAACACAATCACAGAAATCGGCTCTCAAGGCATCAATGTTAAAGAGCCGCCCAAATCTCTTCACTCACTCACTATCACAAGATATGTAAAGGTAATCGTCATGCCACATCTTTGGAAAAAAAATAAATTTGGAAGTTCTCAGTACAGTATAAATTTTGTGTTTTCATACTTTTCTGGTAACAATTGAAGCCTTGTTTACACGTACTACAAAAACAGCATACAAGGCGTAACACACCAAGCAAATCTGGTGATATATGTATACACACACACACACACATACAGTAGCATCCCGATAATTCGTATTGTCAAGGAACTGAATGTTAAATATGAGTTATCGGGATATTCATATTAACGGGATTACCAATAATCGGGAGCAAAAAAAAAACATAACGAGACTAATGCAAATTTGCATTAATATATAATGATAAACGCATGGCTACATATTATGTATACATATGTACATACAAATCAATAATTACTTCAATTAAAATCACATTAAACATTTATGTTAAAAAAAACTGTAATTTTCTTTTGGTGCAAGCCTTGCAGACGGGTATTGTCGATGGCTTTGTCAAGCATGTTCAAAGCAGAAAATACTTCATCGCCAATGTCTGGTTTCGCTAAGAAATGGCGCACGTTGCTGATGTATTGTTTAGCCACATTAGGTGTAATTGTCGGCACATCATCTTCGTCATCACCTTCACCATCAATGTCCTGAGATGGAGCCAAAATTTCGTCATCAGTTAGAATCCCCGCTACCGCTAGGCCATCGTCAAAATGGACGAAATCTTCAAACGTTATAGAATTTTCTTCATTTTGAGGAAGACGATTCCAATTCACAGGGCATTCTAAGTCTTGTTCAGTAACTGCTGATGAAAGTTCCACCTTCGTGAATCCACAAGCACGAAAACAGTTTTTTATTGTGCTTTCGCTAACACTTTGCCACGCCTTGTGAGCAATGTTCATGGCTGAAAATAAGGTGATTTTATGATCCTTCCCATCCTCGATGCTGTCAAGGAGTTGCATCACTACTTCCTTGCGGTAAAAGGTTTTGAACGTTTTAATTATGCCCTGGTCTAGAGACTGCAGCTTAGAAGTAGTGTTGGCAGACAAAAACAAAAGCAGAATTTTTCGCTGCCTTTTCTCCATATCAGCATTCACTGATCGTATCCATTCCTTGAATAATTCGCCCATCATCCACGCTTTTTTGTTTGCACGATAGGTCATCGGAAAAGTTTTTATGTTTTTAAAACATCTTGGTTTGGCTGATTTGCCTATCATGAGCTGTCTTAATTTCTCAGATCCATCCATGTAGGTGGCCAACAATATGGTTACACGTTCTTTAATATTTTTTCCGCCATTAAACTTTTTTTCCTTAAAACACATTGATCGGTCGGGGAGACACTTATAAAATAACCCTGTCTCATTGGCATCAAAAATGTTTTTGGGCTCATAAGAATCTATTATTTCTCCCAATTCGTCTTTCCACTCAGAACAAACGTCGGCCGATACACTCGCACTTTCCCCACTAAGCTTCTTCAATTTTATGCTGTGCCTTTTTTTAAACCTATCAAACCAACCATCACTTGCACGAAAGTCTTTAATTCCCATTTTTTTCTGCGAAAACTTTTACTTTTTCTCTTAAAATGTTTCCTCCAACTGGTACATTCGAATTCCGTGCTTGCGCAAACCACTTTTTTAAATTCTCTTCTAGTTGTGGATACTCACCAGTCTTAAAGCGCTTTACTTTGCTGTCCGATGTCTGGGAGGCGATTTTGTCCTTGTTCTTCAGAATTGATGTTATTGTGGAAGGAGGAACGTTATAACGTTTGGACACGTAAATTTTTTTTATCACCACCGGCCACGGCGTTAACGATTTCTTTTTTTTTTCTCTCTCTCTCTAATAGAAAGACACTTATTAGCTCTTTTCGGAGGCATGGCTAAGACCGAACTGACTAACTTTTCACTCGCTCTGCTCCTTCCTACCCTCTCATAACCCTAGACCGACATCAAGGCACCTCTTAGTTCTGGGAATCACAGACACATCGCCTCACAGGCTATTCGGCGTCATTACCTGCCCTTCAAACCCTCCTACGTCCCTCAGTACCATTCCGGTCTTTTTTACCCTACCCGAATTGCATAAATCTAGAGCTGGTGTACAGTCTAGGGTTAAAAACATTACGAGTTAATAAGATTTTTAAGTTGGAAATAAGAATTATAAGACGTTTTAATTGAACTCGAGCACCAAAAGAAATACGTATTATCAAAGGGACCGGAATGCATTGTTTTTTTTACGAATTAAAGGGATTTTCTCAAGGGACCGGCAAATTTGTACGAATTAGCAGGATATACGAATAATCGGGATGCGAAATATCGGGATTTTACTGTATATACACACAGGTTGTTCCACGACTCAGCCAACATACTTCGGCAGCGTGTTATACAGATCATTGGCAACAAAAAATGTCATACACAAGTAGGCTATGCAGCCCCATTTCAGTGTTTCAGGGACGTAAATGCAATAAAAACACAAATTAGAATTACTGAATATCTTTAATGCAATTGCCTACATTCATGTTGAAGTCCCACACAAGCTGTTCAAAATGTGCCCAATCTCCAGTCTTTGTTAGTGTGTCAAGGCGAGTGGTTGTGCAAAACAAAGCCAGGAATGTTTACACGTGCAGAGTACACAGACTTGGTGTTCGTTTACGGATACTGTGGTAGAAATGGTCGTGGTGCATCAGCTGAGTATCTGCGGAGGCGGATTTGAAGAGGTGGGACACTCTTATGGCCGGCGCGCTCTCCAGACCTCTCCCCATTGGACTTTCTCTTCTGGGGCTGCCTGAAAAGTAGAGTTTATAGCGGACAGCGATTAGACACGAGACCAGTTGCTACAGGCAATAACTGGCGCTACTAATCAACTCAGAAATGAACTTACAGGCATGCAGTGGCAAGACGCCATGGTAGGCTACAAGGCATCACAGCCTGCTGCTGACAGTCAGATGGTGCACATTTTGAAAGGCTCATGTGAGACATTCAACATGAATGTAGTCAGTTGCATTGAAGACATTCAGTAATTCGAATTTGTGGTTTTATTGCTTTTACATCCCTGTAACTCTGAAATGGGGTTGTATAGCGTACTTGTGTATGACATTTTTTGTTAACCAATGAACTGTATAACACTCAGCCGAAGTATGTCTGTTGAGTTGCGGAAAATTCTGAGTGTGTGTGTATGTACATATATTTCTCTTCCCCCCCCCCTTACCATACTCTGTATCTTGCCCCTGCTCTCTTTCTCTCTCACCCTCTCCTTCCCTCCTTTGGCCTCTCCCTCCCTCCTTTGCCCTNATCTTAACCAACACTGAAAAATAACAAATATCACTGAACTGCGACTCTAATCTTTCTCATTTTGTACATTAACGACCCTGTCGTGAACTTTAAATAGGGAATCAATGTTAAACCAAATTCCTTCTCATTGCATTAATTTTAAAGGTTTCCTCCTTTTTTATACTTAACTGCATTTTGCAAAAAAAAAAATCCCATTCCCTTCAAAAGTGTAAAATACAAGTTTGGCTGTAGTTACCTTTAAAATGTATGAAATAAGAAGGAATTTCGTTTAACATTGATTCCCTATTTGAAGTTTACGGCTGCTGGCTTGCTAGGCAGTGCNTATGAAATAAGAAGGAATTTCGTTTAACATTGATTCCCTATTTGAAGTTTACGGCTGCTGGCTTGCTAGGCAGTGCCGTTAAGTGTGTTTAATATCTTGTGGAGAAATGGAGTACAGTGAAACCTCTTATTTATGTTTTCCCGTGTTTTGTACCATTTTCTTCAGGTCCCGTTTATGTGCCATAAGAAGTTATATAACACTTTCCCTCAAATTTCATCACACAATTTGTTACATTCCTGCTATTAACACCTTGCAAAACACGTGCAAACAGTTTATTTACATTACATCTTTGTATCTCCGTTACAGATAACAACCACAAACTCGTAAATCTTTGTGCTGAAATTAATTTTTGAATTGCGTACGAGATGTTCAATGGAGTAACATCTGGCAACTTAGTGCACACATGAACACTACACTGTGTGCCTAAAATGCACCTCAAAGCAAGATGGTGGCCTATGATAATTTATCCTTTCAAAAGAATGAGTGGTGACACTGTGACTGCTGTATCCACAACAAAATGGTGTGTTCTTAACCTGTGTCTTTTATTCTATGGAGTTTTCCTACGATAGAGGTTAACGTGTATCTAGCAGATGTCCAGTAAATGAATATGTCTGCAGTATGTTATTTTAATTTAAACATAACATTTGATCTAATTTTTTTTTTNCAGATGTCCAGTAAATGAATATGTCTGCAGTATGTTATTTTAATTTAAACATAACATTTGATCTAATTTTTTTTTTTATTTGTAGAAAGTAATGGAGAGCGTGAAAGTGCGAAAACAATTTTGGTTGTAGATAAAGTAAAAATAACGTTGAAGTTTGACAAGCATGTGGATACACCTTTTTATCTTTTTTCTTTAATGATTTTTTTATTTCGTTTATATTAGTGGATCATGTTTTATTTATTTTTTTTACGAAATCTAATGTAATTTTTATGTGCAAGTTGACGACTGACTTTTTTTATTTAATTAGGATTGGCTACGTTAGTGGGTGAAGCTTTATTTAATTTAAGTCAAAATTAGGCATAATTTTTTTTTGTGTGGGTTGAAGATTGATGTTAAACAATATTTGTAATTGTATTTTAAATCTTTTATAACTGGAAAGTGTTTACTGCAGGAGATACAGGAAATGAGATATGTACTAGATGGCATTATAGAGCTTTCCCTCAATATACACTTTCCTGCAATTTGCCCTTTTTTTCCCTTTATCCTCTTGATAAGTGTAAATAAGGGGTTTCACTGCATCTTCAATATCACTGTTTCCTGGTGCCAAAGCTAGAGGGATAGTGAANGCTGTTTCCTGGTGCCAAAGCTAGAGGGATAGTGAAATATCTTCATTGTTAACCTCTGTACCCACACGTACTCAGACAATGCGCCAGCTGGCCGTGGTGTACTGCTCGTCGCCCAAGTTTAGGAAAGGCACAGTGGGTGGCAAAACAGGACAGGAAAACGCAACTGTTGATTGCAAATGTTGCANAGATGTCCAGTAAATGAATATGTCTGCAGTATGTTATTTTAATTTAAACATAACATTTGATCTAATTTTTTTTTTATTTGTAGAAAGTAATGGAGAGCGTGAAAGTGCGAAAACAATTTTGGTTGTAGATAAAGTAAAAATAACGTTGAAGTTTGACAAGCATGTGGATACACATATTTATCTTTTTTCTTTAATGATTTTTTTATTTCGTTTATATTAGTGGATCATGTTTTATTTATTTTTTTTACGAAATCTAATGTAATTTTTATGTGCGAGTTGACGACTGACTTTTTTTATTTAATTAGGATTGGCTACGTTAGTGGGTCAAGCTTTATTTAATTTAAGTCAAAATTAGGCATAATTTTTTTTTGTGTGGGTTGAAGATTGATGTTAAACAATATTTGTAATTGTATTTTAAATCTTTTATAACTGGAAAGTGTTTACTGCAGGAGATACAGGAAATGAGATATGTACTAGATGGCATTATAGAGCTTTCCCTCAATATACACTTTCCTGCAATTTGCCCTTTTTTTCCCTTTATCCTCTTGATAAGTGTAAATAAGGGGTTTCACTGCATCTTCAATATCACTGTTTCCTGGTGCCAAAGCTAGAGGGATAGTGAAATATCTTCATTGTTAACCTCTGTACCCACACGCTGACATACAGCGAAGAAATGTGTTGTCCCTCTATACCTTGTCCTTCACACGTACTCAGACAATGCGCCAGCTGGCCGTGGTGTACTGCTCGTCGCCCAAGTTTAGGAAAGGCACAGTGGGTGGCAAAACAGGACAGGAAAACGCAACTGTTGATTGCAAATGTTGCACATTTATTTTGTAGAAAGTTTACATATGGCTGACAATATAAGAACATTTGTAATGTAATTATTAAATATTTTTTAAGGGAATGTCTGGCATCTGAGCATCTTATGATATGCCATTGATTTTAAGTCTGCTCCTATATAACGTACAGTGTTATCATTATTTTTACATGTCCATGTAGAAATGAAGGTTTCAGAACTTGTGTAAGTTGATGCTAGTTTTTATAATCAGGTTTGTGCTGTATATCATCATATTTATATGTAGGATAGTTCATATTATTATGTAATACTTAAGTAGTAAAAATTTTAGAATTTTGAGGATATTGACCTACTTTTAAATGCATACTGTTTGGTAGCTATCTAATGAAGCGTAGTTATAATATCTACTGGTTATCTTATTGTGTACCTTGTGGTGTCTTGTAATATGAGTTGGTATACAGACTTGAGTCTTATACATAACATTTGTTTGTTTCTGGCTAACAAGGCTTGGGTAAGAGAGTGATTTTCTGGTGACATGCATGTGAAGAAAACTAGTCCAGCAAAATCAGTTTTGTACCATACATTAGTTGGATTTGTTAATTGTACTAGCATGAAAACTTTATTTTCCCAGAAAACTAACTAGTTGAGCATGGGTTAGTAGCAGTCTGCATATGATGGTCAAACACCATATTTACTATGTACTCATCCATGTCATTTTTGTTGCCTGGACATGAACTTTAAATAGAATAGTGTTCATTTTGAGGTTGTTTTGTTAAGCTTGGAGGCTGGAAGAAAGTTCTGCAGAAATGTGCGCTGTTGGAATTATTCAAATGTGAAATATTCTTGCAATATTGTTTCACCAGTGTGTTAGTGTCAGGTGGCAGCATTGTGCTTCATGGTAGCAGAGTGCTTGCACTCAATCTGAACGTAGGCCACCTGCACTGTTTGACTGTGCCGTGCTGAGTGATGCACACACACACATTATTAATTTTTAATTTATTATTATAATTTCTGCTAATGAGGTATCAGACTGCCATGTTTGTTTTATTTAATGAATACGTGTTCATTGTGCTAAAATATAAATTGAAAAAGCAACTCATCTCAGGTCATTGAATACGATAAGATCTCTCATCATCTCTAAGATGAAGGCATATGAGTGGAACTGCCGCAAGTACGTGTGATGAGAGAGGGTTTAGTCTTGCATGAGCTACAAGTAGTAGCTGTCGTACTGTAACTGGTACGAGACTGTATTGTTGCTTAGGAGGCAAAACTGAGTGAGTGACATTGCAATTAACATATTTCTTTATCTAGGTCAAGTCAGTGTCCATATACATCTTCCTTATGGACTAATTTACAGATTACTTACAAGTTAGCACAAATTGCTATTAAAAACTAAATAGCACAATCACGAGCACTATGGTTTACAAGACAATACAGAAAATGTTACCTACGTTCAATAGTTATCTAAACATAGACTATATTGCTATTTCTTACACAATGATATGTTGTCTTTTCCCATCGTTATTATGAAAATGCATAGAACATAGTAGAGTTTATTAACTTGTGCCACTTGTTAAATTTATTGTTCTTAGAATGCTTATGTGCTGGGCTGGCTGAAAGGAGTAGACCAGTTACAAGCCAGCACTGAATAAGAGTAGGGAGCTGGCATGGTGTTATGGCGGGAGTAAGCCGCTACTCTACTGATTACATTATAAAAAGTAGACAGAATGCCCAAGTACTCGCGGGACGGTGCTCGTAGATACACGCACAAAGTCGGACGAGCACACATTCCACGCAGATGTGTTTTTTGTGTGGGCAACAGCAGTGATGCACGCAGGTAAAACTAAAAAAATGTACTTGTGTATATACCTGTTTGCACAGCACAGTAGTAATACTAGCTTGGTATTGTGCGTCACATTAATATGTGCTCAAATGTGCATAGCAACATTTTAATGTGGGGAAGAATTATTGAAGTATGTATCGTAGGTCTTGCATGGAAGTGCTTAGTACATGGATAAATGTGGTAGTTTCTCCATGTTTAGTAGAGAAATTTCAAGTAGTGGATTTAGATTATTTTTTATAATGCTAGCAATTTCAAGTGGGCATTAAACTGAATCTCATTTGTTGAGATTTTACAAAATAGTTAATATATCATCTAGCCATTTAGGTAGCTTATGGATGAGAAATGGTAAATGCTTTTTCAGGTATAAGATGTCATGAAGTTGATTTGTCTTTCATAAATGACTTACATGATACTAAACTGTAATTTAAATCCAAATAAATATGAGATGCTGAAATTAGGTCTGTTATGTGCATATAGTCAGTAATAGGTGCATAAAATAATTCTTTAATAACCATGTTGTATAGTTTAAATTTAATCAATCTATTATCAATTTGTAAAAGCCAGCAGCTGAAAATACAGTAGACATCAGATTTTGCAACCTCTGTACATTACGACTGCGGCGATTTTGCAACAAATTTCTTTGGAACTGTCAAAAATAAATCTCAAAAATTTCAGATAAACATTAGTTATAGGCAAAAATGCAAGAAGTCTCTATTAAAGTTTGTTTAAAAAAATGCCTTTATCGTGCTACTGTAAAATATGGGATTTGTGTCTCTCCCCATTAACTGGTAAGCCACAATATGTACAAGAAAAGAAAAAAATAGGCAAGAATTCCTTGAGAATTTAGGTTGGCCGGCTTACGCCTATTGCCTGGCAACTTAGACCGTGCACGTAACTCGCGACATATTTGTTTATTGCATTTGCCAACTAGCCTCGTGGTTTTTAACATTCACACTTTTATTTCATGCCACAAAGACAATGAAACTCAATACATGAAGATAAAATTTTTTGTTTATTATTAACTGTAGAACATGCCGATCACATCACTCAAAATGTAAGTAATTCATAGGTACGCACATGGCTGTAATGTACACCCACCAGTGCAGACAGATTCACAGATGAGGAAAAAAATAAAATTAAGAATTTGGTACATAAGCAATCCACTGCAAGTACTAGTCATGGGCACCATACGGTCAGCCATTTTGTATAAAGTGCATCCACGTGACGTCATCCATGGTGCATGGAGTTATATTCACTATGAAAAATAACATATTTTGGAAGTGAAATAAAATTTAATGTGTCGTGGAAAATAAATCTTTTGCATGTTCTGTATATCAATAATGATGGTCATTCGTTAAAGAAAGAAATTTCATTGTGTTACAAAATTTGCGCATCTCGATGTTTTAAATGTTTTCAGTGACAGGGGATGGTTAAGTATATACTTTTCTAGTATAAAGTTTATTTGGATTTCTTCCGTCTATTAAATGAAATCAATATATCTGTTCAACAATATGCTAGGTTTAAGCCGGAGGTAATTAAACGAGCAAAAAAATGCTTAAAACATGTGTTTACAAAAATTTTAGGGATCAAAATTGGTTGGTTTTGATTTTGAGACAGTAGCAATCTGGCAACAATATTCTCAGGAACCGTGAACCATCATAAAGTTGGTGCCCTACTGTATGTAGCAACGTGGAAGGGCAAAACTCGGCATATATATGTGTAGGTACTTGAGCGTTGAGAATTTGCACATACGTATTTTGTACAAATATAAATTTTTCAAGACTGACGTCTGTTATGAGGTGGTTTCGAAAACAATAGTAAGGTGGTACACAAGTGAGGTAGAAAATTTTTGTGCCTTGGTTGTTTGTGAAATTTTTGCATTGTGTGTGGTTAGCAATGTTGCAACAGCTATAAGTTCCAACAGGACATATAGCTGACTACTTACCTCCCACCAAGAAAAACTGGGTTCAATTCCTGGCGAGGTCGCCTGGCTTAAGTTTTGCTGGTAGATTTTTCAGGGGCACTCCTGTTGCAGATGCAACCTTACCCTCACCCTCACCTTCCTGTATCACTCCTTGTGCTATTGCTAGAGACCCGGAAATTGCGCGAGTTAATTTAAGCTTTATCCGCATGTACCACGAAGTTTTGCTTCTATTGGACCGCAGTTCGTTGCACGTTCCGGACGACTTTCGACCTATAACGAATATGTAAGGAAAACGAGGACCATATCCCGTGCCACCTGGTTGGTGGTTAAACTGGAGCAACAACCAATGAACAACTAGCGGATTCTTGAGTACACAAAGGACTGTGGAGTCTAGCTTGTTGCCAAACTCTAGCTATTGCATTCCTCGTGCATCATTGTAAGAAGGGTAGGCAAAGCTGTACATTTCCAATCAATGCAAATTTGAAGCAAATTTTTTAAATATTCGCTAATTCGAATTGAATTTTGAATCAAAGGGTTTTGTTGACAAATACACAGTACACCAGTTATTATTATTTTTTTAATTTAATGAGTACATACTTTTTCCTAGCTAGGCACAAGGCAGATAACAAATAAATGTTTTTCTGATCCACAGAAATCTTGATCATAGTTTCTTTTACTATGTAATAGCACATATTGCCTTTCATGCTAAACAAATCTAAATAACAAACTGAAAATTAATCCAGGCTTAAGGAGTATTTAAAAGTATTATATTATAAAAGACTTAAAAATAATTTTTCATCACATGACTGAAGTGCAAAATAATACTAAATAAGAAACTAGAAATTATTTCAGCAAAGTGTGAAAAATACAAAACTTAGACACAATAATTAATTGCAGTGCTCGTGTTTTTACACCCCAGTAGTTGCGTTGCGTACGTATACATTATAAAATTACATGAGTAAAGGCAGATTCACAACCTCTTCGTAACATACACATGTTTTCTGCTGGTAGATATTCAAACAAAAACGTAACTTTGCGAAGCGAGATTATTTTGTTTTGTTTTTGTAGGCTTTGTGCAAAGCATTGTAAATAATTAACCAAATAATACAGAATTTAGTGTATTCATGTTATTGTCTTTATAATTTTGGTTAAAATAATATATTTATTATTAAATCGGACATTCTGATCGGTTGAGTGTTGAGCCGTACGTACGTAGAAGTTGAAAGTTGAGCAACTCTCCCTCTTTTCTATGTATGCATGTATGAACGCTGAGTGTGATTGTGATTAGATGCATGAAAATATATACTGTTCAAATTTTATACGTACGTACGCTACTTGGAGGTTTGGTCTCCATTTTTGTCTTTAACAAATATGCACAGTAAATGTTGCATTCCTGTATTACTTGCTCTATAATACGGTCAACGGTACACTGTTGGCTGTATGGGTATTCTGAGGCCACTCAAAATGTCATGAAGTGAAGCATACTTGTTATTTTCCCGCTTTATTTTTATTACATTACTGAGATTTGAATCTCAATGTGTGCAATTTCACAGCAGTTAAGTTTGTAAAATTTGCAGTATAAACTCCTATTTATCACACCATAATGCATTAGGGCTCTGTTGGACGAGAGAAATCACATAAATATTACCTCTTAAAATCTGCGGTGCCGAATGAAATTTGGGAAGATAATGAAGTGTTTCATAATTTAAAAAGGTTTTTTTTTCTTCTGATAATTCCATTTTGCTGTCTTGTGAGTAAATTTAGATACTGACAATTATTTTACACCAAAATGCTGTTTGGACTAATTTGTGAGCATTCGGTTGAGTTGAGGTTATGTTTTCATGATTCGCTAGCCATGTGTGTGGCATACGTCAAATAAAAACTTTGATGTTAAGACCACATCATCGTCTTTTGTTTATGGGCAAATTAATAATAAATAATTTAAGTTGCCCAAAAGTTGGGGGAAGGGTGGGGTCCCAAAGTAAAAATTTTTATTTTGTATATATTAAAAATATTTTATCTGAATTCAAATTTTTAAAGCTTCGCCCACCCCTAATTGTTAGTCACCAACGAAGCAGAGTTAAAAGGATGGCAAGTTTAGAATCTTGGAGCATTGTTTGCAGTCTTGAGTTATTTTGTCAATTACATTTTACTGCCATGATGCCTGGTACTGTAGTGAAGCATTATATTTCACTTATTTAAAAATTGCACACGGTGCAGTAATAACAAGAAAATATTGTGACTATTTAATTTTTATATTTCTGCAGGTTAGATTTAACACAAATGGTATAGAACTCCCTAACCAATAATCTAAAAGGGGCCACAGTGGTGTAGTGGTCAGACTACTTGCCTCTCACCTATGGCATACTGGATTTGATTCCAGGGAAGGTTGCTTCCGGATTTTCGCATGTGGGAACCGTGTCAGGCAATAGAGCGGCCCAAATCTCTCAACTCTCAATGATATAAAAATGAACAGAGATATTTAACTTCATTGCCAGAGAAGTTAAAGCAAATAGCCCTNAGGCGGGAAAACCTTTTAAATGGGAACCTTATAAGCGGGTTCTACTATTACATTCGGTATGGCTGCAAGTCGGGTGACACTCAGGAATCTGGTTACCGGGATCAGTACTAAACGTTGGGCTTCATATCTAGAGCTCCACCAGCTTAGGTGGGCATGTCTGTGTATCCCGCCTGGGTACTAGGTTATGTCGCTTACAGGGAACAGATAACTTGAGTGCACTGGGCAACTCCTGTATCCCCAGATTGTATGAGAACGGGACCTTCTCTTCCTCGTAGAATGTGCTGTGCTATCACAGTTTTAAGCATAGAGGGCTGGCTTTCAGACAGAAATGTGTTGCCAAGATAAGACTTTAAATTTGATTACTCTGACTAGTGTTGTTGCTAATTTGCACCTGAAAATTTTCTGCCGGTTATTTATTTGTCCTTAGTTACGGCCATCTTGAGGTCCCTACTGGATTTTTTTATTTTTGCGGGAGTAGGACTGTGATTGCTGAGGAACTAATCTGACATGTCACACTCGAGCAGCTATGGTACTTCGCTTGCCTCCCCATAACCCTCTCACTCCTCTGATACGATGACAGAACTGTAATGGCATGGGGCAGTTATGTGATCTGGTGAAGGTGGTAAGGGAACCAGTGTTTGTTGAAGGAGACCATCATGCTGCTGGCTGCATTGTCCTCACTGCTCGACCAGAAACTGGGTATATGCCTTAGGAGCAGAGCTCCAACCAGACCCTAAGAAATACTGTTGGTCTCCCCATCTCAAAAGAGCCATGTACATTGGGATCTTGCCACTGCCAGAAGACTTGCTTAAAACAATTTCTACACTGACGATGCCTTGTGGTATTGTTCTTTTTGAAACATGCGTGCAGTTGCCAAGTGGCATCAAGAATAGGTTCTGCAGAATGTTCAGATGTTGGCTGCCTGTTTTTTTAGTGGCATTTGCTTTTAGCCTTTTTCCAAGGCTTTTCCACCACAGTTCTGCCAAATGTCATGTGGAACGTGGGTAAATGACGTTGCCAAAATTTTTGCACTTTGAATTTAGAAAAAAATTTGACGTCAGATTATGGTAAGGTAAATATATGTAATGAGAAATTGTGCCTATACAAGTTGAGTTTGTTATTTATTGGCTTGGTCTATAAAGTTTTAATATTCCAGGTGACAAGTTAGGCTGCCCCATGGTCTCTTACAGTGATCACAGGCTCCAGAGAAGTGAGCGGTGAAAGTATTAAGACATGCCACCAACTGGACCTCACTTTGCTGTCTGTGGTGGTCCCTATTTATTTTAATTTTACTTAATATGTATTATTTAGTGAAATGTAGGCTGTCAGTACAGACTAAATAATGCTGTGTCCATTTTATTTGTAACTAAAAAGTCATGATACAAATATGATTTTTTTTCTGAGGTGGTAATACTTTATAAATTCAAACTGCTACTGGGGTGGCTCCTTCCATGTGCTACCTCAGTTTCTCATGAAAATGTATTTTCCTGTTGACTTTGGGGAGCTCGTGACTCCAACGTAAACTCCTAGCTATCAATGAACTGTAACGGGCGGAAGTAAGCTATGGTAAACCAAGTGAAGGAGACCTGGGGCTAAACTAAACAAGAGCGGAAAAAGACTATGTAGCTATGATAACAACTGACCCTAACTAATCTATGCTGTTGTACAGAAAGGACTTGGGGGTTCACTAGCAAAGTGGTAGTGAGTGTAAAGGGGGGAAACTAAGAATTCTTCAGGAGTCTCTGGGCAAAGGTCTACAAGACTTCTGGAAGGTAGTTATGGTCCTTCGTGAGGAAGGCGGTAGACAGAGAGCTCCAGTACACGAGGTGGTGGAGCGAACTGCTGAGAATCAACTGGCATTTTGTAGCTGTGGACTCGCGTATATAGACGGCTGGCTGTGGGTCCTTTGGCCGGTCGGGTATCTTCGGGTTGGAAGTGCTGTTTTCCTTGTTTGCGGGTTGCGTCGTTAGAGCTTAGGGGCAGGACTGGGCTGTGCGGCTGGCTACTGTCACATGCGGGAGTGATTACTGAACACGTGATGTCTGACATAGTGACACAGACTGCCTTGGGTGCCACTTGCCTAGGGGCGTGCTGGTTGGCCCTGAAAGCAAGTCGTCCTGGGTTCAAACCCCGCTCTGGGTGACGTGGTGTCACATGAAGGTGAGTCTGAGTTGTATTAAGTAATTATGTCAGTATGCACCAAGTATGTGATTGTTTACTGTCAACTGAAATTTTACACAGGTATAGAATTTTATTTGAGTGTTGGTTGCGAGTATGACTACTGAAGACTGTATGACAAAGTAAACCAAGACCTGAACATTAGAAATTGTCTGCAGAAGTTTTATGACTGCAGATAAATTAAGACCTTTTTTGAATAGCAAGTGAATGGAATAGTTATAGTTTTTTTGGAACAGGATGTTGCAAATGGTTGTAAGTTTGGTCTTTACACTGGCAGACAAATAGCCAGGTCTATTTTGTTACTGTTACTGTGGAATTAATGAGTGATTGCCAACCCCCCATGCACCAGTATTAGTGATAGTGCTGTAAGTGCAAGCTCATTTAGTATGGAATGTTGCTTAATTTACAGTAGAACCCTGTTATAATGTTTCGTAAGGGCCCAAGAAATGTCAGCGTTATATAAGGGAACTTTATAAGAGGATAATTTTGTATTGGAAAACATGATTGTTGACCAAGAAAAGGCAGCTTCTTAAGCAGGAGAATATTATATAAGAGGGGATGTTGTAACAGTTTTCTACTGTATTCATTTAATGTTTTATTAAGGTTCAGAGACTAAATGCCTGTTATTTTAGTGACTTAAAATTTAAATATTCACACACACAGTTTACACACATATTCATGGCATGGCTGTGATTGTAACCCAGAATCTGAACAGTGGAAACTGCATGCAAATGTTGCACAAAAATTGTTTACCTCACCCAACTAACATTTATATCAGTGATGTCTATCACAGTGGTAATGAGAGAGTACAAGTTTTTAACTCAAAAATGAAATATTTTAAACATGTTATGAAAGTTTAAGTGCAAGTTGTGTTTTAGGGTAGTTGAGGGTTGGGCAGTTTTTATGTGCATGTGTTGAATTGCATGTTCATGTTGAATGTTAGTTTACTGTAATAACTTAAACTATAATCTTTAAAAGGCGTCTTTCTGCTTTTTCAGAATGACAGAAGGTATAAATACTGTAGAGGTTGTGTAAAACATTAAACATGTGTGATGAATCCATAGTAGTGATGAAGGATCGTTGTTTGCTAGGTTGAAGAGCAGCAATCCCGGATACCTGTTGGCCTTCAACCCAACTAGCAGCAACGTCACTGTGGACCTGACTACAATCAAGTGTGTGCCAGATGATCTGACAGTGCA
This sequence comes from Clitarchus hookeri, assembly GCA_002778355.1. Lineage (NCBI taxonomy): Eukaryota > Metazoa > Arthropoda > Insecta > Phasmatodea > Phasmatidae > Clitarchus > Clitarchus hookeri. The sequence continues at coordinate 645,193 of NQII01000209.1, forward strand.
TGTACGTAGCGTACACTTCAACATTGATGAAGCAAACAAGTATGTATTTTTTCTGCTGTAAATTATGTATTCTAGTTAAAACATTACATTAAAAAGCTGTGGGATTATGTAAATAACCCTATAATAAGGTGGACAATAATTGCCACCTTAATCATTTTATGCTATCGTACTTGAGCGTCTCAGTTTTAACAAATAAACTCAAATTTTTGGGTGTATATTGTTTTGGCTTGAATTTTATGGCTTTTTGGCACGAGTTCCCCATAGTCATGGTGCTGAATACAAATTAATATAACAAACCAGCAAGTAAAAAATTTTACCCCAAATACTTTTAACTGCATGTGAACCCACGGTTCGTTCAAGTGGTCAGTGACCAGTGGGGTAGCCGGCTCAGGGCACCGCCAGCCTCCTCTCGTCCATGGCTGACCCAGCATAAGGCGGTAACACACGTGGATTTTCATTTCACTTGTCGTTCACGTCACTGTCCACCAGAGACTAATTTGTTTTTGCATCTTTGTTGCTATATATTTCTATCGTGTTTAAAAGTTATGTTTGGTATTGTACATAAGTTACCCAAGTTGCACGTATAGTTTGTGGGTTGTTTTGTTTCAGAACACCGCATGCTCCGTCTGTGAAGCTTCCACCAATGGGCGCAGCAATCTTCACATTTGTACCTAAAAAATCTGAGTAACCAATTAGTTGTGGTTATACCATTTGTATTACATTAATTGCAAAAACTGTTTGCAATGCTTTTAAAAAAATTAAAATACATACTTGCCAGTTGTGTTGCGTGTGGTATATTTGTTCAATTTCATTCTTTTGTCTGTATTGTACTGTACTGGTACCTTGTACAAGAATCTGATTATTGCTCTATATGCTTTAAAAACAGTAATCGTACAGCGAAGGGAGCTTTATCGCAACCCTGCATTTGTTTCCAAGTTGTTCCATGCATTGCTTCTGTCAGGTGTATAAATATTCTGAATTCTCTGTACGTTTGATGATGCCATTTAATACATTTTAGGAGCATTCAAATTTTGTTGTGTATTATTCCTGTTCCGCCAATTAAGTATGTTTCATATTTCATGTCCAAATATTTATAATTGAGTTTATTGTACTGGGGAATCTTGCTGTTTTGTGTAGCATTATTTGCCCTGATTCTGCTCGTGTAACTGCAAGAGGAGGTTAGTAATTGCTGACTTTTGAAGTGGAAGACTTAATGCTTTCATGCAGGATAATTTCATTCATTTCTGGGCTCTCAATGTTCAAATGTGGACTTTCCATATTTACTTATCTATCATCACCCTTTATGCACAGCCCTTCCCCTTTTATTCACATGTGAATTCACAAAAAATTTATATTTCTTGTACAAACTCACCCATGATTTTAACTACTACTACTACTTTGAGAAATAGGTAAAAATAAACGTCACAAAAACATGACCCAATTTATATTCCAGTCTGTTTTGTTAGGATAGAACAGTATTGCCCATTCCACTTATTATGGAACCAATTACCTCTGTTAACCCGACCTAATTCCAGTTCAAAGGTAATTTCTACAAGCAAACAGATGGCATTGTGATGGGCTCATCACTGTGCCTTTTATGGCCAATATTTTCAGGAGAATTTAGAGGAAGAAGCACTCAACAAAACCAAAACTCCACCAAAAATTTGGCTACAGTATGTTGATGAAACCTTTCTTGTCTGGCAACTGAATGAATGTGAGGGACTCGCTTGGTCTCCTGTAACATCAATGTTAACCTTTAGACTCCTGCGTTAATTTGTAGTTTCATGTTGCAATGAAATAATATTTTGGTTCGTGCTGTACGTATCGCAAATCAACTCTTGCTTCATTCATGCAACCAATAAAATACATGCTTAGTGCTCGAGAGTAACTGGGTAAACCATGAGCCGTAGGAATGTCTACAAATCACGTTACTGACAAGGAAGACACTGACTGCATTCTGCAATGATCCTAGATGTGTACATTTTGTGTCATATTTTTTCTTCATCTGCAACATGTTCACTAGTGGACACAGGGTTAACTTCGGTCACAAATTACAAGAACACTGTAAACAATTTCGAAATGGTATTTGTTCTGTACAGGAAAAAATAAAGAAAATCATTACTGTTGCTTAAAAACAGAAAATTTTTATTTTGAAAATATAACATGTTATTGTTATAATATTCTACAAACCAGAATTTTGCAAATATAAAAAATTTTCATAAGGAACCTGTTATGCTTCACTGGAAAGTAAACCTTTTTTTTCTTACATATTTATGCAAATTAGTTCACCATTAATCAAATACTGCTTTCGCCATATAAATATCATAACTACTTTTTAAATAATCAATATAAACCTTTGTACAATATTATATTCTAAAAATGTATTCGTAGATGGATCTATTTTGCACTAAGGTGAGAGTTGGGAATGCTGAAGAATGACAGATTTCCTTCCGACTGTCACTATCTCTTCCAAGTATCTCCACAGAAAATTGGTTGGAAGTAAGTGACTGTTCCGAATATTCTACTTGCAGAGGTGCGAGTTGTGTTTGCAGTTCTTGTTGTGGAATTAATCTCGACAGCATGTTACTCTTTAATAATTAAAAAAATGGGTAGGTACAGCACTGAAGGCAATGGGAAACGTTTGCATCTTAGTGTAAAACCAAGAAAAGGAAGATGAAGCATTTACAAGAACACTACTCTAAAAAGGTAACTCATGTTATGAACATATAGATAGTTTATCTCAATGTAAAGTTTCCAAATTCCTAGAGCTATTGCTGCCAATATATTTAAAGCACATTAGAATGACATTGATCTCACATGAAATAAGGAAATGTCACCTGACTGTCAAGTGAAGTAATTGTGGCACCTCTGAATAATAAATTCTCTCTTTTTCATCAGCAGAAAAAAGTGCATACAGGATGAATAATAGATACCGAATTATTTGGAAATCATTTGAATGTCATGTTTTACTTGTGACAGCTAGGAAACTTTGTGTGTCACCTAGTCTCTTTTGTATGTGTTCAGGCCTAGAACCCTGGCTGGTCTTATGGACATGTTATTGTGGGTGCGCCTTAGCTTGGGTTGCAGTGGATGTTTGCTTACCACCTGTGGACTAGCACTGTTGCTGACTGCTGGCAGGCTGCGGCGGACTACTCCGGGCCCCGTCTAAGGGAGGCGGCGAGTGCTGGCAAAACCCAGTCCCATGGGGAGTCCGAGTTGCAGGCTGACAACGGAATGCGTTGTGCCGGCGATCTTCCGGGGTTGCTCAAACCAGTTGCTAGGGGGGACTGAGGAGTGAGGTTCTTACAGTCGGCAGGCAGCTTGTGCCTGATCCTGAGTGGAAGAAAGGCAGAAGGCCGACTGGGATGGATTACCTGGCAATTGGTTGACTAGGTGCCATAGATTCCTTCTTATCGGCCCACTTAGCCCCTCCTCATCAGGTGAATGGCATTAGGTTAGGTACTAAGGGTCATCGCAGCAAACAAGGGGCAGGTGACAGTAATTCCCTAGCTAAGAGTACCCAGATGCGATAACGTCACCCCTCGTCAGGCCTGGTGCTCCAACCAGTGAATCTTGCGTGGTGGATGGAGCAGGTTAGCTGACTTGGGTGGTGCATTTGCTTCCTCATGGAGTGTACCTAGTAGGGGGCTCTACCGTATGTGTGCGCACTGGGCACACAGTACGAGTGGTCGGCGAATGGTGTGGTGTTTTGCAATTTACGAACTACCCAGTTAAGGGAGCCTGCAGTCCTACACTGGTATCGGCAATGGTTTGGCAAGACTCTGCCGCTCCCTTGGGAGTCAGCGTTTGCAGGGGGGTTGAGAGGTACAAAACACTCTTGGAATTGGAACGAATTGTGTCGACTTTAACATATTTATTCTCGGGAGAATAAACATGGTGACCTAAACTAACTCCTAGACTTTCGTAGTTACCAAGCAACTGGCAGAATATACATTACGAACAGGTGATGGGGTCCTGCTAAAGCAAGAGAAAATCTAGAGCAACTAATAAAGTAGTCATGAGAACGACTCAAACCCTACTGTCACCTAGTGTGGTCCTGAAGGAACGGGGTGTGACACTTCTAAGTGGAGTGCGTGTGTCGGGGGTTTGAAGCAAGCTTCGCAGGTAGTAGATCTGTTTCGGCAGAGGGCCCTAGCACGGCAGTGGTAGGGCGAACTGCTGAGCTGCCAAGGCAGAGGAAGCGAATGCGATAACTAGAAGTCATCTGGCGTTCTGGGGACTCGTCCAGCCCTAAATACAGACTGGTGTCCTGCTTCCTTTGGGCATCTTCGGCAGGCCAGCTCCTCCCTGTGTGGGTGGCGACATCCCCTGCTGCGCTCTCTTGGCGAGGGTTGGAAGAGGGGTAGCTGTGTTGTGGGTGGTATCGCGGCATTCGCATAGTGGCAGATGTGCATGACTGATTTGCGTATTTTATTGCTGCTGTCAGCGGTGGGTAGTATTCATCTTTCGGGTGTAGCAGTTCAGGTTTGTCCTCCGGTAATGGTGTAGTGGCTTCCCATGGGCTGAGTTGGTTGTACATGTATTCATAGTGCATTGCCAGTTACGCATCATGCGTCATATGTGGTATAAGCTTTTCCAGTGTTGTAATAGTTTCAAATTTGCTCACTTGCATATTGAAATTTTAACACAAAATCCACTGTATATTTTTATCTTTGTACAACAAAAACTAATGCTCTGCAATGCTGCTTAGTGAGCGTTAATTTGTTGTTTGCGCGTGTCTGATTTAGTGTGTTCCATGTCGGATATGAAAATATTTTTTAATTGTTGTGGATTTCTATTAAAATACAGTTACTGAAAAACCCTGTGTTTGATATTATAGTGTGTGTATAATTTCAGTTGCAACACATTGAAAATTTGAAATACTTGGTCAAGGTTATTTTCGCCCATCATGTTCCTGCACCGAGTGTGCCTGAAACACCATGCAATATTTTTTGCCTTACGTAGCTTTGTTCAATGTTCTACCCGTAGTATCGGTAATGGTGTGATCCAACATACTTCTTGTTCCTCTAAATATTGAAGCAATCAGTCTACGTGCTGCAAAGCAGTTTCGTGTGTCATCCGTGCAGGCGCCTTGTCTCCTTCACTTTAATTTTTTTCTTCTTCGTTCTCGTTCAGTCCCATTTCTTTGTTCGTTATCTGTATGTCAGTCAGTCGTTCAATCCCGGCTCACTTGCGTCGCATTCCAGCCACTCTTCTATGTTCTCTTCGTCGACATTCTCACCTCCCGGAACGGATGTCACTAGGTCAACAAGTGTAGCGGTCTACATGACTTATTCTCTTTACAAATGTTTTGTTGACATGTGTTTCGATACTCGGAAAGACTTTTCTCCATGATTTAACAAGAGTTGAGGGTTTAATATAATCCCATGCAGACGCAATATCATAAATGCTATCCAAAATTTTATAATTCTGCCAAAATTGTCTGAGATTGCAGCCTTCCTCAATTTCTCAATTTTTGATAGTAACAACTTTGTCCTGTATGAGCACAGTACCATTTGGGGGCAAAAACTTTGCGAAGATTTGCCAGTCAGAAGATTTAAGCACACTTGTAGCTGGGTGTGAAGGCGCGTTGTCAATTAACAAAACAGCCTTATTTGGCAAATTTGTTGAGTCAAGATGTTTACGTACTTGAGGCACAAAAATCTTTTCAAACCATTCTTGAAAAATCTGCTGGTTCGTCCAACCTTTTTTTTTTTTGGCTGAAATAATCAACTGGTAAATTTTCTGCTCTTGTCCCGTTAAAAGACCTCTGTTTCTTAGATTTACAGATTACAAGAAGCCTAAGTTTGTGACTACACGCAGCGTTGCTGCATGGCAAGATTGTAATTCTTTCCTTGCTACTTTTGTGACCTGCCACGTGATGTGAAATGCTAAAGTACGAGTGGGAAGACACTTCCAAAAAAGCCCTGATTCATCAGCGTTGTAAATTTGTTCATATGACAGATCCTCAGTCGACACAAACTCTTCAAAATCACGTTGAAAATCATCAGCTGCTTGTTGATTACCATCAGCTTCTCTCTGTGTAGACCAATCTCTCTAATTCCATGACGTTTCTTAAAACGATGTAACCAACTGGATGATGCATCAAAATTTCCTTCCAGGCCTAACAAATCAAAAAAGATTTTTGCTTTAGCTGCAATGGTAGGACCAGACACGGAGGTGCCCTCACTTCGCACCTGAGCTAATCTCTCGCTAATGCCAAGTCAAGTTCATTATAGGTGGATTTCTTCATTGTTTTTTGTTTTTTCATCCCAGAAGCACGTTCCGACACTGATGCAAAGGCCAACAGTTTGTATTTTTGCTTTAAAACGTCTCGCACGGTTGTTCCCCGATCCCGTAATCCAAACACATCTGCTTCCTTGAAGCGCCATTTTCTATTTTAGAAATAATTTCAAGTTTTTGTGCAATCGTTAACACAAACTTCTTTCGTTTTTCAGCCATTATGTGTTACGTAATTTCAGGAACTAACTAAACACTAAACTTGATCACTGACAAAGAAACATAAAACACGTCTGATCACTAAGCACGCTTACTGACAACTGAGGTTACTGGCAGGCCGAGAGAAAACGTAGAGGGTGACCTCTATACGTGAACTTCACAGAGTGGACTCGCCTTCTCGGGTCGTCAAGGTCAGTGATCAGAGAATGTGCGTACATACTACATAATTTTCGACCTTCGCAATGTAGGGCCTATTGCATTTTCCTTAGATTAAATATTAAAATTGTAAAGAAAATTTTGGCATCACGGATAATCAGGGCTTTACTGTATATCATAAATTATCATGTAGGTAGTGCAAATTCACTTAATCATTTTTCGCTTACATCATTTGAATGGCTGTACAGAACAGGACATAATTGTACCAGAATACTAACATTTCAATACTGAACTGAATAAAGAAACTTTCATCTCGTTTCATTTTCAGATTTTGTTAGATTTCCCCAGATTTAGGGAATTTTTCTCCCACCTACTAGGTACAGCAAGATACAAGTGTATGCTGTTTTTCATTTAGGAAGGCAATTATTTCACAGACAGAATCACCAACTTTGTAACTGTCGCAACAAATTACTCCATTTGCAATGCCTGTGATCAGTTTGTTCGTGACATGTTTGTGTTTCATGTTGTCAATACATGAAAATAGTACACAAAAGAAATTAGAAAATTTAAGATACTTGTCGAAAGTTGACAACAATGTTGAGTTTTAAGTAACATAATCAGTTTTTTTTTAAATATTTTGGCATTGCTAATTTGATTTTTAAATGGTTTGAATGCTCATGAATTTTTAATGGGACAGTTCTCTTGCCTGCCTCGCCCATTATGAGCAAGGCAAGGCTCCAGCAAACTGCACATGACAGACGCTGTGTTGGCTACTCAGTTTTTACAGTGACTGTTTCAATGTTTGATTGATAAGCACTCGAAAGAGAAGGATAACGATGGACACTCATTGTACGCAAACTTACCGCCTCACCATCTTGGTATTCACTGCTCCTCCTGAGAATGCTGCTGGATTACTTGCGAGATACTGGATACATGCGCGCTGCGCACAATATAGTGCATGAGAATATACAACAGTGACATAGTGCAACCAATTATTATATTATTTCCTGTTCAGTGCTGTTTTCGGTGTGTTAATAATATTCCATTATTACATTAAAAATAGTAGACAGTGTGCACAAGTACTCACAGGGCGTTGCTCATTGATACACACACAAACAAAAGTCAGACGAACACATTTTCTGTGCGGATGCGCAGTCGTGCAACATTTTGCTGGCTAGACCAGCTTCACCAGGCAGCAAGTGGTGGCACACTGCAGTGTGGTGAGCTATGGTTGGTAAACAGTAAACCTAGCGGCCAGAAGACAAACTAGGGTGAGGGAGGCGGGAAATTTTAAATGTGGTGGAGATGTTATCTTATGTTTAGGCCAGATTTCTGTCTGGATTTGGTGATGTATTGGTGGGCCAGTTCCCAGCAACTGGTGNGGGGGGGGGGGGAGAAATATTTATTAATGTTTTTTTTTTGCAATTATGGGTAGGGAAAATGTTAGAGCAAAGGATTAATATTTCATTAACATGTACTTGCTGTTGAAACAAATAGTTAAAAATATAATGAAGGCCCAAGTGAAATTCAAACTCACAGTTCACAATTAGAAGACTTGTACTTTATTAACTGCTCTATAGAGTCGTTTACACAGTCGGATCACATTACTATGACCACCTGCTAGTATCCAGAGTAACTGCCCTTCGCAGCATGTACAGTATCTAGGCGGGCTGGCAGCGACTCAGTCAGGTGCTGATACGTTTCCACGGGTATCTGGAGCCATGCTGTCTGCAGTGCGTCCCACAACTGTTAAAGTGTGCCTGGCAGAGGAGACTGGCGGCGAACACTAAGATCGAGGTGGTCCCACGGATGTTCGATTGGATTAAGATCGGGGCTGTTTGGGGTCCAGGGACAAACTTGGAAGTCCGTATTGTGCTCTTCCAGCCACGTGCGGACACTTCTAGCCATGTGGCAAAGCACATTATCGTGCTGGAAGATCCCATCCTTCCGAGGAAAGACAATCTTGTATGGTGGACGTGATCGCAGAGGATGGATTCATAACTAAATTGATCAAGAGTGCTTTCCACATGGATGATGGGACCTAGAGAATACCACAAAAACATTCCCCAGATCATAATACTGCCCCCACCGCCTTGTGTTAGTACAGAAATGGCTGCAGTGTGTCTGTTTTCCGATGTTCTCGCCGGACACGCTGACGTCCACTCATTCTATGCAGCTGAAAATATTACTCGGAGAAGGCAACCATCACTAATCAGTAGTTGTCCAGTCACCATTCTGTCGAGCAAATTCCAGTCGTTTTCGTCGATGCACCTGTGTTACCATGGGTGAAGTCATCCTCCGTCAACTCCGGAGCCCCCTTGGCAGAAGGGTTTGCTGAACTATTGCGGTAGACACGTGTATGGATGCCCCCTGTTTCATTTGGATGGTGAGCTGTTCCACTGTAGCCTGTCGGTTGGCCTTCATGCACCGTTGTATTCGACGTTCACCTCGGACATCAATGTTGAGTGGAACTCTGCAGTTTCCATGACTATTATACCTATTGGTGCCATTCATACACTCACGATACACCTTCAGCACAGAGGCACAAGAGCAGTTCACAAACATCGCTGTTTCCAAAATGCTGCCCCCGTTGGCTCGAAAGCCCATGATTATCCCTTTTTGCAACTCTGTTAAATCGCTTCCCTTACCCATGACAGCAGGAAGTGCATTGTGTACAGCCAGCCTGTCGGTCGCATTATATACTCGCTTCACCAGCCCACTTCATTGGCCATACTTTATGGGCTATGTGCTGCAGGTGGCACTTCTAGCAGGTGGTCATAATAATGTGATTTGAAAGTGTATATTTTAGTGTTAACAGATTAATCTATTACTAAACATAATTCATATCTGAAGCAATGAATAGGTTGCATTTTATTGGAAATTTGGTTTGAAATTATTGAAACTACTTTTAATGTGTCTCTCCTCTGAAACATGACTTTTTGATAATCCCTCAACTATTTAGTCCATCTCTAATTGGGGTTTATGAATACAATATAATCACCCTTGGACTGGACTTACCTCGGACTAATTCAGAGGCAGGTTATCTCTGGATCATCGTGGGACTACGATGTGACTGAATAAGGCCCTACATTAGTGCTGAACAGTTAAAATGTGATGTTTCAACATGTATGCTTTCTAGTTTGTTAATTGAACGTGTTGTAGGTAAACAAAAATATTAGAAAACAATTGCAATAATCAAAAATCATCTTGCACAAAATGAATTATATCAATAGTTGATTGTCTCAGGCAATCAAAAACCAGGATAAACTTCGAATTTTATGCAATTAATGACATGAAGGAGATGGGAAATAAAACCATACTCTCCCTAAAAACTTTTTTTTAATTACGTGGTACAAAATAATTGCATTGAAATAAGGTAAATGTGATATAGTCAGTTCTATTACTGAATGCAGAAAATGTACAGGCACTTATGTCACTTGTACAGCTCCACGAAGGGTGCCCCACTACATTAAAGTTTGGAGTGAGATTGCTTGAGTAAAATGTCCTGCAGTAAGGCGGCAACTTGGAGTGCACATCCCCAAGACAGGGTTACTCCACTGCCACCATGACCGTAGTTGTGTACTACCTGCAACATGACATAAGTATGTATGCACCTTGTAGCTGCTCAGTGAGGTACATACTGCACAGTCCTTCCCCACACTACGGGGGTACAGAGAAGGGCATGAGTTTAAAGCAGAGTTAATAAAAATCATGATTTTAAAAAAAATCAAAATAATTGGATTTATTTGATTTAAATCAGATTTTTTTTATTTATTTACATATTCCCATCTTTTTTCATTCGGAAGTCAGTTATTATTTAAAAAAACATCTCTTTGTTTATTTTAATTATATTTTAATTTAGCTGCATTATCCAATACAACACTTCTAACTTTACAGTTAAAAAGTTTTTCTGCTTTTTGTATACTTTCATTTGCCACAGTTTCAAAGTAGTCGGCGGTGTGACTGTGGTCTGCCGTATCAATGGTATCAACCAGGACAGTTTTACCATCATTCATTTAGACACACGTGCAAATGATAGGGTCGTTTCGTATGTTAGACCACCCATCAATTGACAAGGTTACAGTTTTATTCTCTAAATCTGATCTACTTTTGTTTTGTTCATCCTTGAAAATTTCATCTAGCAGCAGGAACGTATCCTGGCCGTAACATACTCGTCAATTTCTTGAACTCTTCGTGCTCCGCATGCAGAAATGAGATATTAGTTGCATAAAAATACTTTGCTACTTGCAAATCCAAAAGATGTTTCTACGTGGCATCTGTTTTTACAATGTAGTCATCTAGTTTTTTTCGGCCTAAACACGCACTCTGATTTGCTTTAGGTAAGGAACTAGCAGATGCAGAAGACACTGAGGCACAAGCATTTTCGTTTACTCCTAAAACAAATATCTCTATAATAATATGTCTTGTAAATAAATGTCCTGGTAAGTTTTCTACCAACAAGGCTTGATCTCATACGAACGTGCGGTATCCGTTACCACCAAAGAAAGTGGCGTGATATCCTGTTGGATATTGTAAGATATAAAATAAATCACACCACATAACTACATAAGTTATAACAATGTATGACAAACAAAAATCATAGTACTGTTAATAAAAAAGACAGTAAGTTACCCGCGCTCGCGGCGGCACTGCCGCCGACGTCGTCTGAGTCGATATTCTGATTACAATCCTTTTCTGCCACACATATTTCTAAATGTTTTTTTTATTCTCGCTACTAAACCCATTAACTCCTTATTACAACTTTTACACACCGCTTTGTTAAACTTTCCGCAAGCAGACTTCTTTTCATCAAAATAAACCCATATACAGCATCTTTTTTTCTTCCAGCAATTTTGTTGTATTCACGCTTTCACTAATCAATCACGAATAACCAGGCGAAAACACATTAAGTCATGAGTTTACATTTCGGGGAATACCCAAATTGTGTAGCTAAACATAGCATTGCACCTATGTGTGCGCTGTAATTTATGTCGGGGAAGTCCCTGGACACCTTTTGGTCGATTTTGTTGCATTAAAAAAGGTATTGATTTAAATCAACGATTTTTTTTTAAATCACTTGATTTTAATTGCAATTTAAATTACTGATTAAAATCATGTGATTTAAATCATCCCAACCCTGATTTAAAGTCTCTTATATGCAACGTAAATTAGTTGTTTCCATATACTTCATCATTACTGTTCATCAGTTCATCTTACAGTTGTTATGTACATGTAAATTGGTAAATAATTATAAATCTCTATTATGAAATTCTCCTAACTATAATAGTTTTATTTTTCTACAATAGGTGAGGTCTCTGTCGTGCACTAGTATTGCAATATCTAAGTCGATTAGTTAGACTTAATCGTATGTGGGGAAGACAGCTGAAGCTGATGTCAAACTCTGGATGCTCCCATTTATCCCACAATTGTATTCTGCCACTTATCCATTATGGGCATCACCTTTTATCATGCACATTTTTGAAGCCTAGCGGAAGACTTGCCGGTTGGTATGTCTGATCGACTGTGAAAATTTGGCAGTCCATCCCTTCAAACTAGAATTGAGCGAATATTTGGTATGCTAAAACAAAAATGAAAAATGGCAACTTTCATTTTCATTTTGGTAAGAAATTTGGTTGACGAAAGTTGTAACGAAACGAAAATCCTCGATGTCAATGAATATTCGGGTATTTAATGAATGTTCATTTAGTGCAGCAGCAAAGAAAAGTCTTGTCTGTAAATCATGTTTTACCTGTATTTCATCTATAAAATTTAATTTATAATTAATATGAATAAAAACAGGAGAAAATAGGTGTGTTGGTAATGCCCAGTAAGAAATAGTTCATATGCAAAATATTATTACACTGAGTGCACACGAATGCGGTGCGCTGTCTCTTTAGTGTGATTTTCTAGACTTGGTGAAGCTTTGTTTGCACGAGGCGGAGGAATATCGTGGAAGTAGTACTTAAACAGGGCTTCAGAAAAGTTGGAAGTAACCGTGTGTGGGTTAGAGGAACTGTTTACCAGTCACCGGCTTGGTGGTTCATTGGCTGGAATGCAGGCAAACACATTAACTTGCCATATAGAGCTTCTTACTTTGGTTGCGTGACAAATACCTTTTGTATCTTTCCAAATCATATTTGCAAAAGTATAAAGAATTATTGGAATGGATACTCACAAATGTTGTGCGCCCATTACTGTCGATTATCGGCTCTCCCGAGTCCAGGCGTACAGAGGTTCGACCTGGTCTCAAACCAACCCACTCTTTCACTATTTTTGCTTTCTGCAATCATAAGTGAATATGTCATTTATTGCAGTACATTTGTAAAAGCTGAATAAAAATAAAATACATAATTTTTAAATTCAATATGTATAAAAGTGGAAAAGAAAGCCATGTGTGTTTCCTTTATAAATGGTTGATACAGACTCACATTTAAATCATGCCTAAAATGAGGAGTCACCTCCTATCATTGTGCAGTTGTTGTTGATTTAACATATTCTAACTTCACCAGGCTGATGTGGCTTTCTCCTCTGATGTTCTTCTATATTTCATGTGGAGGTGAAAGAGCTTTGATCACACTTGCACATAGATTACGTTTTGTTTACATGTTTACATATTACAACAGTAGCACAAAATATCATGTTTTTGACAGTTTATTTGAGAAAAGTAGAAGGGGTTGCAAGCTTAGGGTTGCTGTGTATTATGTGGAGCTTACAAGGTGAAGGCTTAAGTAAATGAGAACATCATACACTATACAGCATGTGATATACCCTTCCATTATTGTTTTTCGTTCATCCAAGGATGGAATGAACTTCTTTCAAATGATGTGGGACCTAAATTAATGCCAAATACATTAATTCAAGTTCACATGTTTTTGGAAGCTGACACGTGAAAAACAAAAAAAGGTAAACCTACATGACAGTTTTTGCCACAGTAATATCTAGTATAAAATTTGGCGCTACAATTAAACGTACAAAATAATGGCATAAGAAATGCATTATTCTGGAAAGATATTTGCTATTTTAAAGTTTCCAAAAACTCATATGTAGGGTAGGATTACACTTTATTGATTTTTGCATACCAGCTTGTGAAAACCTGTGAATTTTATTTCATGTGTTAAGCATTAAACTGTTTCCCATGGCCTCTTATACTTTACAGTTACTGTTAACCACTTAACTATTTATTTTTAAAGCCATATTGATGTACTACTTTTCGTAGAATCTGTTACGTTGTGGCATTTTCATTAATTATAGATAGAATATGTATAAAATTATTTCTCTTACCTTAAGACTGGGTAGCATTTTGTAACAGCCTTCAAGAATTTTTTTTCTGTCCGAAGGACTAACTTGCGTATTGCGGTTATTTTTCTGGCTTGTCCCGCCCAGGAATACAATGTCTTGACTGAAAAAAAAACATTTAAATAAAGTGGTAACTAATTGTAAATTATAGTGAGTATCCACGTAATATGCTTGCTTTAATGGAAATGGCTTTGGCAATGTGTGGCTACTCTTTTAAAAGTAAAGAGGTTTAGCAGTCCTTTTGCGTAATTATTGCGTGTGTGTGTGTTTGGTCATATATATACACACGAACACACACGTGCCAACATGCACACACACAAACACAAAAGTAGGATGATGTTTATGCTGCAATTTATATTTGCTTTAAACAAACATTTACACGTATGTAATATGTGTGCGAGTAGTTATAAACTGGAGAGCCAAAAAAACTGGCATAGGCGTGCATATGCAAATAACAGAAGTATGGACAACAAGCGTCTGGCAAAGTTGCTAGATCGGTTACTACTGCTACAATGGCAGGTTATCAAGATTTAAGTGAGTTTGAACATGGTGTTATAGTCGGCGCACGAGAGATGGGACATATCATCTCCGAGGTAGCGATAAAATTTGGATTTTCGCGTACGACCATTTCACGAGTGTACCGTGAATATCGGGAATCCGGTAAAACATCAAATCTTCGACATCGCTGCGGCCCGAAAAAGATTGTGAAAGAACGGAACAAACTACGACTGACGAGAATCATTAAACATGACAGACGTGCATCCCGTTCTCAAATTGGCGCAGATTTCAATGCTGGGGTATTAACAAGTGCCAGCGTGCAAACTATTCAACGGACCATCATTGATATGGGCTTTTGGAGCAGAAGGCCCACTCGTGTACCGTTGTTGACTGCACGACACAAAGCTTTACGCCTCGCCTGGGCCCGCCAACACCGCCATTGGACTGTTGATGACTGGAAACACGTTGCCTGGTCTGACGAGTCTCGTTTCCAATTGTATCGGGCGGATGGACGTGTACGGGTATGGAGACATCCTCATGAATCCATGGACCCTACATGTCAACAGGGGACTGTTCAAGCTGGTGGAGGCTCTGTCATGGTATGGGGCGTGTGCAGTTGGCGTGAAATGGGACCCCTGATACGTCTAGATACGACTCTGACAGGTGACAGATACGTAAGCATCCTGTCCGATCACCTGCACCCATTCATGTCCATTGTGCATTCCGACGGACGTGGACAATTCCAGCA
This sequence comes from Clitarchus hookeri, assembly GCA_002778355.1. Taxonomy (NCBI): domain Eukaryota; kingdom Metazoa; phylum Arthropoda; class Insecta; order Phasmatodea; family Phasmatidae; genus Clitarchus; species Clitarchus hookeri. The sequence goes on from NQII01000209.1 coordinate 660,350, forward strand.
GGACAATGCGACACCCCACACGTCGAGAGTTGCTACCGAGTGGCTCCAGGAACACTCTTCTGACTTTAGACACTTCCATTGGCCACCTAAATCACCAGACATGAACATTATTGAGCATATCTGGGATGCCTTGCAACGTGCTGTTCAGAAGAGATCTCCACCGCCTCGCACTCCTATGGATTTGCAGACTGCCGTGCAGGATTTGTGGTGTGAAATGCCTCCTGCATACCTTCAGACATTAGTTGAGTCCATGCCACGTTGTCTTGTGGCACTTCTGCATGCTCGCGGGGACCCTACATGATATTAGGCAGGTGTACCAGTTTTTTTGGCTCTTCAGTGTACATACTACTTCATGCTGGCAATGCTATGGTAGAAGAACTGGAGTATACAGTTAGTGTACTTACTTAGGTATCACTACGAAGTCAGACTCATCTGATTGGCAAACTAAAGCATCTCGTTGCCACGGTGCGTGCACCTTGTGGGAAAAACCAGTACATGGTTAGTTTACATACAACTTGAAAACATACACATATTTTGCTTTACTTCCCCCTTATTGCAGCTTATGAATTTCTCTCATACCAAGTAATAAAGACGGGGTTAGTACAGGACTAGAAAACCTCGAAAAGTCAGGGAATTTGAAATGGTTATGAAAAACCAGGAAATGTCAGGGAAATTTGATTCTAATATTTTGTAGCAACCTTGAAAAATCAAATTTCAGGTTTACATTTGCATTTTTTTTAAAAGTAATAATGAAATATTTGAACATGAAAGTGTTGATGGTATGATACTTGGCAGGTAGATTTTCAAAATGGTAAAATTAAAAATTAAAAAAGACAATATTTGTACTATATGTTGTTGATAAAATAATGCAGAGTAATAAATTTTGAGTTCAAAAGGATCTACCACACATTTCCTTCACAAATTAAGTTTTACATCAACAGGTAATGAGTTGGCTCTCATTGTCCACTGTTATAAATGATAAATTACGTATTATGTATTGTTCTTAAATTTTATTGGTTAGTAATTTGGCAGAACCCTTGTGAGGTTGAGATGTAACCTTGAGGTTCCACAAAACTGTGCTATAGAACCACGTACAGTATCCGCTACCATAGTCCACGCTATTGCTTCGCCGCACTACGCTCATACGCCTCCCGTACTCTGCAACATGCTTTAGCCAGGTATGTCTGTGGCTCGCAGCCGTAGTTGGGATTGGAATAAATTCCTGAATACACCTAGGGAAAACAGTGGCCTCATTCATTCACAGAACATTTCCTATGCACCTGCTTAGATCCAGGAGAGCTCATCGTGGAATGTATGCACATAACCTGCCAGTGTGAGGAGAGAAGAATAAAATAGCTTGCAAAAATACATGGAATGTGTGATTTAAATTAAGTCACTTGGTCAGGAGTCATACCTCGAAATCAGTGAGAATCAACAGGCCGAGAGATTTAAGTAGTGTAAATAGTAAAGCTGTGCAAAGCAACTTTTGTGAGAATTTAGAATGGAAAGTGAAGTGGGGTTGAAAGCACTGTTGGAGACGAAGCCTCTTGAAGATAAGATTACAATACATTTTACAGAGAGAATCTACAGGTGAGCAACTGGAAGGTTTTTATGTACCTAAATTAACTAGGCTGGAATTGAACTTGCTCAGTAAGCAAAAAACTGTCAGTGTAAAAACAAGCCTACTGTTGATTGCTAGGAGGCACAGCACATATTTAACTATTTGAGACAGAAAAAATTACAGTATTATCTAAAATTATTAGAAATACTGAAAGCCAGTATAAATATATGTGCGTGTATGCAAAGTGTGATGTGTCAGTGACAGTCATCCAATGATCTTGTCATCAAACTTATTGGAGGAACAATTGTGTGGGTATCCAAGAATTCTCATACAGGTACTATTTAGGTAAGATGAAATGTGTCCTCTGGTACATGTCCCTTGCCAGTGAACGATGCAGGGACCGGTTGGCAATTCATGGGCATCCGTTTCTGCACCTACAGCACCTTTAAGGAGACTTGTGACAATGCTTTGGCCCGCTGCTCCTGAATTGTGACCGAGTGGTTGGATGAAACACTCCACAAACTTGAAGGTTGCTTGCTTGGTCCCCGAGGTCATCCGACGTCTGTCCTATCCAACACATCTGTGATGCTGTCAAGAGGATTGTGTGTGCCATGGATCCTGCTCCAACTGATCTCCGTGCATTCTAAGAGGCTGTTCTCTTTTATTTTAATTAATATATTCTTAAACAGCCAAATATCTTTACTCAATGTAATGACAACGTACAAAGCAAATTTTAAAAAATTGTGTCGCAATTTGTTTTTGTCATATTAGTAATATATATATATATATATATATATATATATATATAATGTAGCTTAATGTTTACTACAACCTGGGTGTAGCTGTTCCTTTCGGTTCACACAGGTTGGCAGTATTGTTTATTTTTCGTTGAATAAAATTTAGTTATGATTCATGTCAAATCAAAACGTGAAGTGTAAGTATACTCTAAGATTGTACTTTGCTCCCATAAACATCCACAAAAAAAAAAAAAAAAAAAAACAACACTGTCAATATTTAATGTGATTGTAAACACACTTTCTCCACTAGTTGATTTTGAAACCACAAATGTGAAATGTTATGATGATGTTCGACCAAACACAGAGGTACAAACAGCCCAAATCGCTACTGGCACACAGGCTGCCACAGTAAGTTATCTCTGTACATCCCCACAGTAAACAACTGTAATGCCTGCATGCACCAACGCCCAAATCACCACAGCCCCATACATCCCAGAGCACATACATGCACACACACACTCATTCTCTCTCCGTGCTACATTCATACAACACCATATGAAGGACCATGTGCCCTCAGTCACAAGCCAGAACACAGCCATGTGGCTTGGTGTTGGGTGATTGTGTTATATTGCAACTACACAACAACAAGAGACTGGGATTCTCCTTCAAGCCCTGATCCTTCACAATACACCACCTTGTAGATGAAGAAGGCACTCCAAGGTTATCAAGATTCAATATTCTACACAACACAGGGCAGTTGCACTCTGGGGGATGCTGCAGCTATCACTCTCCACATTACTGTGACGGTGCTCTCTGGTGCCCGTGCAGGCTGTCTGCCTAGACCTAGAGTGTCTCCAACACCTTCTCCATCTCTCTCTTTCTTTGGTTACAAATAAAATAATTCCAGTGTGAGCAATGAAAGAAAGCCCCTCCTGCTTCCCCAACTTTCTCTTTTAGTGTTTCAAACACATTTTTTTAAAATATGTATTATCCTTTCCCATCCTCTGTTCTTGTAGAAGCCCATTTTCCACTTCATAAACTATGCAGTTTTGCAATTCTTTTCTATCAAAGAGATTTTATATGGTGTGTGTGCATGTTTCACCCCCCCCCCCCTNTTGTTCAGGTTGGATATCATGGGAGGCAACCATGGCCCCAATCTCAAAAATCCCAGTGCATACTTATATTTTCAAGAACTTGTATACACTTACAGAACTTTTGTAGTTGAAAATAAAACAATTCTCTTACCATGACAGTCTGCCCCCGGATAGGAAACACATTCCGATCAGCTACCAGGTCCTCTGCTTGGAGCCCTGGACAGTTGACCACGACGCCGTAGCCCTCCTCTGCCAGCTCCTGTAGTGACGTCACCTTACGTCGCTCGACTTTACCGCCTTTCTTCACAAACTCAGACAGAAGTAGCGGCAAGTATTTGCGTGATTCACACGTGAAGGTGATGAACTGGTAGCCTGATCTACATAAATAATAACAAGTATGTGTTTCCATCCTGCATGCTTTTGATATGATTATCTAGAGTAATATGCTTTGCAAAATTTTCCAAGTTCACAATTGAAATTTATGAAGCGTTTGTGCCATTACTTGTTTTACATGACACTCTATGGTATAATAGGTTTTTGAAAGGGAACGCTTTTGAAACCAACATACGAAAAAAATCTGCTCATAGCTACAATTATGCTATTGTACACACTGCCATGCAAGCTCCCAGTTAGGCTTAGAGCAAATTAATAAAAACCAGTTCCAATACAGGTATTGCGAGTGTAATGTTTGAATTTATGGCCAGTGAATTTAGTATTTCTTGTTTTATTAACATTAGAATATGAATTTGGATATTACAAACATCTAAATTTCTGACAGTATCCTCATGATGGCAAATTAATAAAAGGATCAGACCTGTGGGACTGTCAATATTAAGGCCCTTACACAATAGAAAACTTTAGCATTTGACTTTACGTTTGCTTTCCGACATGTTTCCTATGGAGCTTGACACAATGGAACTGTCAACGATAAAGTCGAGCAATTTTGGTATTATGATTTCAAAAAGTTTAAACCTAAAAAGTCAGAATCAAGTAGCCATTTTGCGAAGAAACTAGCGGAGGTTATGGGGAATGAATTTTTGTTTACTGTTTACTGTCTCTTTCGGTATATTAAACCAAGCTCGTCTAAATTAAAGAAATGGCAAGCAAATGTAATGTGAAGAAACACATGAATTAATACTTATGAATAAAGTAAACAAGCACTTTTTTTGTTTTAAATGAAATTTTAATACAAATACTTAAGCTCATTTTCATAAAAGGTACATAAAAATGTAGCCTGGGTGATATATAATTAATTACGTAGCAAGATACACATTTTTACAAAGATTGCAGAACCAATTTCTAGTTATTTAAACTGTGACTGTACAACTTGTCTCGGTTTGATTTAAGGAAATGAAATGGAAAGTCAAATGCTAAAGTTTTCTTATTGTGTAAGGGCCTTTACATGCGGCAAAAGTACACAAAATGAAAGCAGACGTACAGTAGATCCTAAGCAGGATGTTCTCTAGTGCTCAATGGACAGTGAAGAGCCTGTACAACAGGAAGCAGATGCTGAGGGCGGCAGTACGCACCTGTAGGTATTGCCATGCTGTTGGCTCAATCTAGCCAGTTGCTTCTCGTCCAGCACTTGGTACCCCAGTATTCCGTGATGTAATATTTCTGCTTCTTCTTCAACATTCTTGCTGCTTACACATGTGATTGGCATCTGACTCAGTCCGAGTTTTGGGCCTTCCTTGCTCATCCATAGTTCTCTGAACTTGTTGTATGTTGCATGGGACCATTTCCTGAATGACCAAAATTAATAGTTAGTGAAGAATATTTATATAATTACATATAATAAAACCACTGATATTACTACTACTAGCCTCCCACTTAGCCAAACCAGGTTCGATTCCCAATGGGGTCGCTCCACTATTTTAAAATGTGGAAATCGTACTGGACAATTCCGCTGGTTGGCAGGTTTTTTCGGGAATTTCCCATTTCCCCCGCCCTTGCATTCCGACGCTGCTCCACACTGACCTTGCTTCACCCTCCTCTGCTCTCAGGACCTCGATTTTAAGAGCCGCACAAATCTCTCCACCCCACTACTGATATTACTAACAGTTGTCAACAAAAACTACTATCAAATTATGACTTTTTTCCTCCAATCACAGCTAGCTATGCTTTTTTTAATATTTTACTGTGAGGTTATCTTAAGTGTAGCACAGTATTACTCTAAGAATGAGTTACCAGAATGTGGAGCAACTAGTGAACGAAGTAGATTAATGTAAAAAAAGCTGGGAGAAATAACTATAGAAAGTCAATGTGCCCGTAAAAACTAATTCAATCAGGAGAAGAGATTTTTTTAGAGTAGCTATGCGCATAGTATTGACCTTGTAAAATATATCTTTCAGTGAAAAAGAGACTACGGATGTCCACCTAAGGAATATTTATCGAATGTAGCAAAATTATTCCAAACTCTCCTTCCATAAGAAGAGCTACAGATGGTGGCAGCACTACATTCTATGCTGATTCACTAAATGTTGGCAACCTTGTTGTTTTACATCCGACATATATCGCCAGTAGTACAGAAATCTTACAAAAAGCCCAACTGCATTTGCTAATAAAATATGTTTTTATGCAGCAATAAGAGTTGAACTTCCATGTAATTATATAATAATGACTTAAGCAAAAAGAATATTCAGTTACAATACTGCTATATACAGTATGTACAACCTGACAAGCTGTAGATCAGTAGCCCCTGTGAGGTATGGCTCCCACAAACCTGCGGCACCATCACCAGTGGTATCTGGAGAGAACTTCTCAGAGATGATGGTAATAGGAAGACTGGGAAACTTCTCTTGTATGGCGATTGCTGAGCTGAGACCTATTATGCCAGCACCTATCACAGCAACCTGTGGGCTGTCCATATCCTGAAATTTAATAGCGCACTTAACTGCATCTATTCAATTAAATACACTAAAATTAGTTTCTATTGGATAGCAAAACAAGAGGTAGAGTAACAAAACATGGTCTAGACATGAGCAGTGGGGTTATGCCATTACGGGAACATGGGTTATTGGTGTAATGCTGTCTGTTGTGCTAGGTTAGTGACTTCAGCAGTGGCCATGTTGGATGTGTGCCCTTTTATACCTCGACCATAACCCCAGTGTTATGTTAAAGAACATAAAAGAATTAACAAATAAAAATATTTAAGTACACAATTTAAGGAAATAATTTCAAGCACCCTGTCATTGCATCCAAAATATTCAGTCACCTCTCGCCACCTTCTGTCTTCTACATTAATTACCATACTAAAATTAAAAAAAAAAAAAAAAACTATTTAATTAATTTTTTTTAAACTAAAACACAATTTATGTAAAAATTGATGTATGTAGACTTACATCCAAGAGAGCCTGTGTCCAATAAACTACCAGCCCTCACCCCTCCTCACAAAAATGGACAAGCACTTCCTTTGAGTAGTGTGGACAGTATGCAACTGATACAGCAACCAATTAATCACCGGCTTTATGTCTTCCCCCTTCCCCCTCATAACACTGTTTACTTCCAAGGATTGATTCTTCTTAACACCACACTTCCCATGTACCCACTAGGTTCGACTCCCTCTCTACATGTTTCCATTCCACTATTCTTTCAATTTACTTGCAATATCTGTTACCCCCTCTTTTCCAGACCCATTAAGGCTCTTCAAGTATTATAATTCATTTTGTATGTTATGGTATATTTTATAAATTTTGTGATATGTTATCAAATACGGATCCAACAAAAATGAAAAGTTTAGTTTTATATCTTGTGTCAAACAATTTTGAATGTGATAACTGAGAAAAATTTTTGTATATGGCTCAAAATAACTTTTATTGTCACCAGAATGTCGTAAAGAAATTTCTTGGGAATTCATAAAGTGATTCATCTATAAATTCATTTCAAGTTTTATAATAAATTTAATATCTTAAAAAAACTAGAGGTTAAGCCCTAATCGTGGATGAACCAAGAGTCTCAATTCAAATAAATTTGTTTATGACATTGTTATAATAGCGACAAACAGCCTATTTCATTAACTTTTTGAAATTTGTTTTAAAACATTTTTTGTCAAATTCTTTATAATTACTCTTGATATCATGTTTCAAACCTGTAATATTTTTTCAAAACTAGAAAAAAAAATTTGCCACTCGAACACCCATAATTCTACCCTTTTTGCTGCCTTAATGCACTGCAAAAGCAATAGGTATTCAATAGGTATCGTGCATCCAGTACGTGTTGTCAAGGAAGTAGCCTTCCGTGCAACCCACAAGCAGTCATGTTGGATTCAGGTATGCCAAACCCAAAGCCATCATTTTCATCTGATTTCTAAAATTATTTATTATAATGTTATGTATAGTATTAAGCAGACTATAGCGTAACCTAATATAATTCTCTTTTTTCATTATAATGTAATGACGCAGTTATATTAATTATCGGGATACTTGGTTAAATTTTTTTCGTTTTGCGAGGCTTCGTAATATTTTTATCGGGATTCAAAATTAAAGCAGTGGTAGTTATGTTTATCGGACATAGTTTGCAGTTTCAGGAAATCTTAGTTTTTGTTATGCGTCAGCATTAGTAGATAGAAGCTTTCCGAACTGCAGTCAACAGTTTTTGTTCTAGAAGGTTTGATTATTTTTTACCGACGATGCAGTTCGGCTGGCGTGGGGAAGGGATGTCGGCCCACGCCATGCCCTTATTTGGTTACGTTTTGGTACCCTTGGGCGAGGAGTGGGGAAAGGCACACGGAGACAAATACTCTGGGTGCCCGCGATCGGTGTACAGAAATCAGTCGACAACCAGCACTCGCCGAAGACGCGTCTAGCGTGGCAAGTAACCCCCACACCGGCAAACTTTATCCTGCTCGTTTATTTCTCCGCCGGTGTGGGAGGGCGCTGCCTTTGTATTTTCTCTTGCGATGCAAGTTTTCAGTGACATGGTTACTACTTAACCTACTGTGGCGCTGCTCTTTGATTGTTTGTCTGTGAAGCTGTTCGTGACTCTGCATACCGGACAATTGTATGTGAACTGTCTTATTTGAATGATAAATAAGAGCACAGAGTAAATAAACCGAAACTTGACTTAAATTTATATTTGTTTTGGCGCCTTTAAAGTTTTATGTTTCTACCAATTGAGCTAACCGATCTGTAACTTCCACAGTCAATCCTTGACAGTGCGACGTTACAATATGTTTACTCAAATCTATATTTTAATTTTAAACACTTTAAAATCATCCAATTAAATAAAAAGTCAAATTAGTGACAAATGTATGCAAAGAAAAACTGATCCATTTTTGACATCACATTTATATTAATCATGACTTTTATTTAAATGCAGAAAACATACTTGTGTGTACACTTGAAACCAGGTGGCAGACAATTTGATGAAACAACCACCATACCTCCCATAAGCCAACAATTGGCACTCTCAAAATCTGTGTTGCTCATACCTGTGCCGAATGTGTCGTCGAGACAAGCCGCTACTGTATGGCATTCACTTTTAATGGAAAGGCCATCTGATTATACAGCACACAACTTCATTCTACGACTGTTTACATCACCAGGCTTGTAGCGGTTTAGGCGCCCCTGATGACAGTTCTATGTGGCCAACCGCCGCAAAACTTAAATCTGTTACAATACTACCAATAACTGTGTTGTATATCAACTTTTTCCTTGTGGATAATTCGTTCTGGATGCAGCTATTTTTTATGGCAGTGAGTGTACTTGCACTGCACGTGTCCCGCATGGTACTTGCAGGTGTATTATGTCCGTTGACACTAGTTTGCTTCGGAATATAACTACTGTACATTGTGCCCTGGTTCAGATTTTTATTATTTTTGTGATTGTTGCTATGTTTTGCATCAATGAAAAAAATTAGCATTAAGGGGGACTACTCACCATCTTGGATTTATGGCATTTTTGCCACAGCTTGCATTATAGATTTTGAATTGCTTTAGTGATCGGCAGGGCGTAGAGAATTGGTTTGTACTATATTACCTCACCACGGGCGACAATAACCTGCTACACAATGCAGTACTGAGAGAAAGTGTGAGTGAGGAAATGATTGAATGAGTGAAGAGATTTGGGCGGCTGTTAACACTTAGGGTCTTACGCAGCCCCTTTTGAAAGAAATAGACTGGATATCCGTCTGGGGTATCTCCACCCATGCTGCTTCGATGCGTGCCCAAAGTTCATCGGTTGTGACCGCGGGTGTTATGTGGCAGGGGACAGTTGTCATCCGACCATGGATCACGTGTTTTCGATGGCGAGAGAGAGAGAGAGAGAGAGAGAGAGAGAGATCGATCCAATAACGTGCAGGTCAAGGAAGCAGTGAGTGTGACGTGGTGGTCATCCAGAAACCATCGGACGATGTGTGTGTGCCACATGTGGTCACGCATTGTCCTGAAGACGGAGGACAACAGACGCCAACACCTCCGCGATGTAACGGTTGCCGGTCAGCCTATTCACGGTTTAGTAAGAAATAGTTCTTATGCAAAATATTTTTTAAGTGAGTGCGCACTTAGTTGAGCTTTGTTTGCTTGAGGCGGAGGAATATCCTGGAAGTAGAACTTTAGTAGTGTATTAGGAAAGTTTGAAGTGATCGTGGATGGACAATGGACTATAGCAGCGCCCGTGGCGAGCAGTAAGTGGCAGCCAGCCGCAGTAATGGGTGCCTGGACAAGATGTCCCAGCTGCTGCACATGGCGACGAACCGTCCGTGCTCGGATACAGATTGACGTGCCGCATGCATGAACTCCTAAGCGACGCTACTGCGGAACAAAAATCTCTTTCTTTAAATAAAAGCCGGGAAAATAAACGTTCCATACATTACAGGCTATCCATGGTAAAGTGAGCACTTTTGAAAAGTGTTCACTTTATCGTGAACAGCCTATACAAAAAGCGCTATATGCTGTCCATGGTAAACTGAGCACTTTAGAAAGCCTCACTGAAGATCTACTTCTCTTATTACGTTGTATCCTTCCACCATATGTAATTATTTTAACATTGTTATCTGCCTAATCACTTTATTCATGCGCCATACAAGTAAACCTGTGGAATTGTTAGACGTGTAAATGTGTTACAAGCAAATTCGTACCAACTTATGATGTGAATAAAACAAGAAATACTAACCTCAATTGGAAATAAATTTAAACATTACGCTCGTAATACAAGCAGAGTCTTAGAACTATTTATATTCTTTCTTCGCTGCCAGTGTGCACTGTAGCATAAAACGGGCAGTTATAGTTTCAGAGGTTGATTTTAAAAGTGCTCGCTTTACCGTGAACAGACTATAGCGAAGTTTTAAATGTGATCTTAAAGCATGAAGTTGTGAAATTTAATTTTCAATATTTCGTGAATCTCTAACACGATGGTGCTGGTGCACCGATAGTCGTATCTTTATAAATAGTATATAACGTTGCTAGTCTTTTACTCAAACTGCAGGTTTCATCAAACGAGTGTAATATAGGTTTGGTGGTTTGAGATGTTATTTTTAGGGCCGTATTAACAGTTTTTTTTCATATTTTGTCTCGAGATAAGTTTCAAATCTTAAGACTCGCACGAATTAATTCAGTTCTCAAGATTTACTTAGCTGATATTAGTTTAATGATTATGTTTTCAAGTGATGTAGTGTTAGATACTTTGTTTCCCCCTTTTGTAGTCTCACAAAGGGCTCTTCGATCCAGAAGTTAAGGTATCTCTGCCGTCGATGCTAACTTTTCTGCCACTACGCTCGACGGTTATGTTTAGTTAACATTTTTCGTTTCTTATGCCGTATGACGTTGAAGGAAAACTTACTAACATTCCTACGTGTAAAAATACAAAGACGCAATTCAGAGTAATGCCTGGTTCGCATGTACGCCGAATAGATAAAGCTAAAATACAGAACATCCTGTTTTTTTTTATTTCGGTATGGGAAAAGCAGATTTCGCTTATACGTCTGCTGTTTCACATGTTCTGTAACAAGATTTATGTGGGTCTTCAAAGTGCATCGACGTAATATTCTACAGTTATCAAATGTATCTGTTTACAATGAAATATGTTAAAACTAGTAAGTAACAATGATATTAATTTTGTAATTAAATTTACAGTCGTAACTTGAAATTAGTAACGAAATTGTGAAAACACACTCAGCTGGGATTTATTTTTGCACGAATCCCAAAACTAATCTCAAGACGTTTCTATTTAACTACATCCTTTGACAAACCTAATTTCAAGAGATGATACACGACGATCAATACGGGACTTAGATGTCCCTGCACACTGCCGTGATATGAAATTCTGATCAAGACAGCTATCTGTCGTGGGCTGGAAAACACGAACCCCAAATAGTTTGTGACTTCCTCACGAGCAGGCGGTATTTCCCTACAGTTGTACACTGGAGAGCCAAAAAAACTGCTATAGGCGTGCGTATGCAAATAACAGAGGTATGGAACTAATCAGAGTAACGNCACTGGAGAGCCAAAAAAACTGCTATAGGCGTGCGTATGCAAATAACAGAGGTATGGAACTAATCAGAGTAACGCGATGCGGTCGGTAGCGCCTATATAAGACAACAAGCGTCTGACAAAGTTGCTAGATCGGTTACTGCTGCTACAATGGCAGGTTATCAAGATGTCAGTGAGTTTGAACGTGGTGTTATAGTCGGCGCACGAGAGATGGGACACATCATCTCCGAGGTAGCGATAAAATTTGGATTTTCGCGTACGACCATTTCACGAGTGTGCCGTGGATATCGGGAATCCGGTAAAACATCAAATCTTCGACATCGCTGCGGCCCGAAAAAGATTGTGAAAGAACGGAACAAACGACGACTGACGAGAATCATTAAACATGACAGACGTGTAACCCGTTCTCAAATGGGCGCAGATTTCAATGCTGGGGCATCAACAAGTGCCAGCGTGCAAACTATTCAACGGACCATCATTGATATGGGCTTTTGGAGCCGAAGGCCCACTCGTGTACCGTTGTTGACTGCACGACACAAAGCTTTACGCCTCGCCTGGGCCCGCCAACACCACCATTGGACTGTTGATGACTGGAAACACGTTGCCTGGTCTGACGAGTCTCGTTTCGAATTGTATTGGGCAGATGGACGTGTACGGGTATGGAGACATCCTCATGAATCCATGGATCCTACATGTCAACAGGGGACTGTTCAAGCTGGTAGAGGCTCTGTCATGGTATGGGGCGTGTGCAGTTGGCGTGAAATGGGACCCCTGATACGTCTAGATACGACTCTGACAGGTGACAGATACGTTAGCATCCTGTCCGATCACCTGCACCCATTCATGTCCATTGTGCATTCCGACGGACGTGGACAATTCCAGCAGGATAATGCGACACCCCACACGTCGAGAGTTGCTACCGAGTGACTCCAGGAACACTCTTCTGACTTTAGACACTTTCAATGACCACCTAAATCACCAGACATGAACATTATTGAGCATATCTGGGATGCCTTGCAACGTGCTGTTCAGAAGAGATCTCCACCGCCTTGCACTCCTATTGATTTGTGGACTGCCCTGTAGGATTTATGGTGTGAAATGCCTCCTGCATACCTTTAGACATTAGTTGAGTCCATGCCACGTCGTCTTGCGGCACTTCTGCGTGCTCGCGGGGGCCCTACACGATATTAGGCAGGTGTACCAGTGTTTTTGGCTCTTCAGTGTACTACACTGTCGTCGCATACGTGAGACTGATTGGAGATTGCATGCATGGGTCTTCCACCATCTTTTTAAAACGGAGTGAGCTTTCAACCTCTCTGTTCAGGTTGAGAATAGTACCAAGAGTATTTCGAATACTCGGTGCAAACAGTTAATCGTAATGACGATGGCATTCAGTACCCTCTGTAAGGTACCCATCCAACCCTTATTGACACGAAACTGTCATGTGAATGTTTCAAAACTGATATGAGATAATATCATAATTGTTTATAATACTTGTTTTATGATTAATTAATTATATATTATTTCCTAAAATATTATGTGCTAGTAGACACGCCCATGCTACGGCTCGAAAGTTTACGCCTGAATCTTTTCAAAGGGAAAACGAACCCCGCCCCTCTACAACAATACTCGGTCACAACTAGCACGCGTCTGTACGTAACGTGACTTGGCGTTAGAGACTTTCGCTTTCTTATGGTACATTTTTTACGCCGGACATGTTTTCCGGAACATGTCCGGCTTTCCGCACCTCCTCCCCTCCTGTACCAGATCCGCCAAGGTATCACAGGAGACAACTTTCAGAGCCTAATTTATTTGGACAGTCCGGTATTTCTACCTTAGAGTCATCTAGGAAAACATGCCCCTCCACTTGACTGCCCAACAGTCAAGTTTCACGGGTCTGAACGCCTTCCACCTATCATGGAAGACGGTTGACCTTACTATATAATCAGTCTCATTTGTTACCATGTCCCGTCAGTCTCAAGTGATTCGCCAAACAGAGCCCCGGAGCTCCATGAGAGTGCTCACTTGCGTGGCCACCCGCATAACCCGGCTGTCTCCCCAGGATTGCTCCTAAGTGGCAGCTTACAGGGTTTACCCTCGGGCGCTTTCATCCAAAGATGTCGAATGACTTACTCACAAGAGACCGCTTACTAGTCCATGATTTCGTGCGTTCATCCATTGTAAATCAACACTCAGAAGTCAATTTCAGTATTACTTTCAGTAAGTAAACCCCAGCAAGGGTGTAGTTGTTTTACCCCAGCAAGGGTTTAGACTCATAAACAGGCCAGTGGCCAGTTCGCACAGCCCATCCCCGAGCTGAGTAGGATCTCATGCCTAGTCAGCTTGCAAGGGGACGTTGGGCAACCGCACGGCTTGAGCATGATTTCTCACGCTCAACCGACGCATAACTTTGCTGGCGAATTCCGACAGCGATGCTCTCGCGCTGCTGTCGGCAGCCTTTGAAGCTGCCAGGCCAAAGTCGTAACCGAGAAGAGAGAGTCTCCATTTCAGGAGTTCTCGGAGATCAAATGACTCACAATCATTCAACACATGTTCCATGGTGTGTGGCACCTGGCAATCATTGCAGAGCGGATTCTCCACAAGCCCAAACGAGTGGAGTTTAGCTTGGAAGTTGCCATGTCCGGAGAGAAATTGTATCAGAGATGGCACCGGAAAGATGTTACATTGCAGTCTTTCCTGGACACTAGGAAAGACCGCGTAGGTCGTTCGCCCCTTTTCAGAGGCAGACCATCGGTGTTGCCATTCCTCCACGACATTCTCTCGAGCAACTCTCCAGCTGTCCGGATCAAGTTGGCCCATGATCTTTTTCTCCGCGAGTGAGCCCAGCTCAGCAACGCGGAGGTCCAGTGGGACGACTCCAGCTAATACAGTCAGGGCATCCGTAGAAGTTGTACGGTATGCCTTTGTCATCGCTAACAGCGCCACATGCTGCGCGCTTAGCAGCTTGCGCTGCACATGCGAATGTCCCGCTCNTAGCAGCTTGCGCTGCACAAGCGAATGTCCCGCTCGCTTATGCCATAGGATGGAACCATATGTCATGACGGGCTCGAAGACCCCTTTATACAGACTTAGCACAGTTTTCCAGTTCAGTCCTCGGTCTCCCGGGGACATCGCTTTCAACTTATGGAAGAGAACCACAGCTTTTCGAGACACGTACTTCACATGTGGGATATATGTCATACGGTCATCCAAAAGAACACCTAGGTACTTGTAGGTTGAGACAAATTCAAGAAATAACAGTTTTACTTGAATAATAAAAAATGTNCGGGGTATATGTCATACGGTCATCCAAGAGAACACCTAAGTACTTATAGGTTGAGACAAATTCAAGTCGAATGCCATTCAATTCCACGCCAGACAGTCAGAATGCAAGACGTCAGATATAATACCTCGGTGTGTAAACAAACTATCGAAATAAATGTAAACATTAGAAATATTATTCCCGCCATAATTGTGTTTTTTTTTTTTTTAATGTTTCTGGCATTGCCTTTAGTGTCTACGTCTACGAGATAGATGTTTTCAAACAGCGGCTAAATGAATTACTCTGTAACAGCAGCGACATATACAAAAGCAACATATTCAGCATATGGAGATATATGTGAACAAATGAGACAATGCCACTTCATTTCACGACACGACACGGAAGACAAATGTAGAGATTATGCGTCCATCCATTCACGGACATTTATTCATTAACAAAACATTAAAAATCAGAGTAGCCAACACACGAAAATCAAAACTCTCTAGCGTCCAAAAGTTATTTTCTTTTGACAGAGTCTACTGTGATTGGACAGTTTAAACTTCATCTTTCCCGTTAGGCCAATTGTAGACAGCATATTTTTTTACGTTGTGTTTTAGCTATACTTTATGCCCATATTTGATTAGGGACGACCCTTCTATCAGGGCATGTCAGAATTATAGCCGTAACGGAATTTTTGAGTTTTTCGACCACGATTTTCTTATTTTATCTCCCTTTTATTGAGATAATTTTAATTAGAGTTTCTGCTACCAGTTTTAACTACGCATGCACTCTAGGCGTTCCCCAGTACAATTTACCATTTCTCACACCACAGAAGTGGCAAATATAATTTTATATCATTCTCACAAAAAAAAATATTTTTATGTATTTCCCTCGTAGTAAATCTCTCCGATCAATTAGCAAATAACCAATTTAAGTTTTATAATTGATGTAATTTTAACGTTTTACCTGAAAACTTTGATGCGAAAGGCATGCGTTGGTTTGTATCTCAACGTACAAGTATGTAACGTTCTAAAACTGAATCAACTACCGTAACAGCCAGGTAAAAACCAGTCTGTCTGGGTTACGAGAAGAGATAATTTTACGTACCTTGAACTAGTTCGATACTACCCTCTTTTAACAGCTGCGCACACTGCATTCAATGACACAAATTAAAAATGAGATTATTCTTGAAACTAAGGCCGGTGTTATATTCGTTAGAGTTTCGTTTATCGCTAGTTTTTATGTAGGGTTTAGTCGGAACACCACAACATTCGACTGTCTAGCATACCATGCTGCTATTATTTTGATGTTATGATTCCAAAATTATAAGTCGACGAAGTCTTAAAATATATAGTTATTATTCTCGAAAGTTGGTAGAAGGTCATTTAAAATTGAAAATAAACTAATATGATGCGAAATTGTTACTTAACAAAAATTGTGCCATGAGAAATTCCCTATTTCAAGAATATTTCAGCAACTTGCTTTATAAAATAAATATGTGTATTTTGAGTACAATATACATTTGTTTATTCGAATAACCTCGCATATATGTGTATTTAAAAACGTTTCAAACAGCAAAATTAATATGGTGGTGATTTAGTCATTTGTATTTTATAAAGTTGCAAGCTTCGAAGCTGAGGAGTGTATGGAGCAGCGCCGGAATGAAATGGCGGGGGAAGTGGGAGATCCCCGAGAAAACCTGCCGACCAGTGGCATCGTCCGGCACGATTCCCGCGTGTGAAAATGTAAGAATTCTCATGAAAAATTTCACTTAAGTAATGTAAATATTTACGTACTTAACACCGAATACTTACAGTATATTAAAATTATAATGCATTTAAAAATAAATATGTGCAGTGTCAGAAAATTATTTTATGAGTTAAATGATCAGGAAAGCAACTTTATATCTAACGTTCCTTTTACTCTCAGAAAAATCAAGCAGATGATTTCGCCTTTTTTAATGCGATCTTGTGTAAGCATCATCTCAATTAACAATTGTACAATACTTGCAACCCGAATGAATGGTTTATAACGTCTTTCAATTTCCAGATCACATACGTAAATACTGACTGTGCGTGATAGTTCTCGTCTATAATTTTAAAGTGATAATACAGTAACCATCGAAATATTTATGGTGAATAGTCTGGGCTGTTTTATTATGTCATGTCAGTGAGCTCTGTTTTCTGATCTTTGATCAGTGATGAACGGTTAACAAATACGTCAGGTACCATTTTTCTTCAAGGATTGTCAGTGTCGAAGAAAGTGATTTAGCGAAGGACTCAACCCGACTTGCAGTTCTGAGTGCTCAGTTACCACGGGTTGCTCGACGTAGCGCACTAAGCTCTCTCTCGTTTTCTTGCGCTGTTTCTGGCTAACTACGCAACGTAACTACTAGAACAAAACGCATAACGCAAATTACTCAAATGTGTCATAAATGTTGTAGAAGAAACGGGTTACGTGAACATTTAACATGAAAAAAGTACCAATTGGAGTACAGCCTAGAGATATTGCTAGCAATGAAGTATATATACATACCGTACACTTAGTACAATAACAAGGAATTTTAAAATATGTTTAGATAGCCTATTCACCGAGTCCTGACATTTATATGTAGCATTAAAAAAATTCCTACTGGCAGGCGTGTGCTTTGATGGTAAAGTACAGCGTCCCGTCCATCGCGTAGCCTGATCCGTGCCGTAGTCAGCTGATTATTACGTGGTTGGAATTCCGCTATACTCAGTTCTCGTGAGAACTAGACCAATTATTCAGAAGGCATGATGACGATCAGTAAAGAGATGAGATCTTTTTGTCACATGCTTGCTGTTCTGCATCGCTTCCACAAGTCTATCGGGACTCATACCGCCTTCTGTCATTCGGGGTATTAAATGCGTGGTGTTATCGTTGCAAGAATGTTCTGGCCTTCGCGCCCGCCTCTCTTGTTGTTCACAGTATTGCAGTAGTAAAAACTGCCAGCACTGACGTGAGCTAAGCGGCATTTAAAGCTGTGAAAATAAGCACGTTCAAGAAAGTTGCATTCACAATCGCAAGTCACTACTAGTACGTTGCTGTTCTGTCGCGCTGATATTCCTGCCTCTGTCAAGCAGGAAAGAAACCTAAAGGTGGGTTTACGATTCAGTTAATAGTAACAGTATGCCGTGTGCTTTGAATATGACTCAGTGTGTTTTATTGGTTTATTGCTGCAGTGTGCGGCTTGAACTTGACTTAAGATGTCGTAATATTTTATATCTTTAGACTCGGCTTCACCCTTTTTGCAGAAATTCTTCGTTTTCGTGACATAATTTCGGATTCATAGACATTACTGACAATGTGCGGTTATAGAAAATTTACATTTTACAAGTAGTTTGATATTTTTGTACTTAATTTTAATTGTGTTTTATCTGCTAGTTATAAAAGTCAGGAACATATTTATATGTTATCAATAAGTTCCTACCTTATTGCAAACGTAACATAACACGCAGTGAAAATTAGATTAAAAAAGTACTAAACAACTAGTAAATTGTAGATGTTCTATAACTAAACATTTCCAATAACAACTCTGAAACTGAAATTATGACCCGAAAACGAAGAATTTCTGCATAACAGGCGAAGCCGAGCCTTATGTACAAGTCAAGGCGTAGTAGATACTGTATTTACATCTTGGATTTAGGTTATGTCATGTCGTGAATTCGTGGGACATAATGAGTGATCACAGTTACAGCAGGGATGTGAATCTCAGGTCAGAATATAATAATAAAGCAAACATACAAATAATAATAACAGATAAGGTGATCTCACAAAATCTTGCTTCAAATTTGTGTAAATGTTCTGCAGGTCTTCTGAAGATAAGGTGAAATCGTATCCAATGATTTATTTAAAATCAAGAGACAGTATTCTCGTGTGTTTTTAGAACTGTTCCTCGTTATCTATTAGTTCTTGGAAGAACTTAAATAAAGTCGTAGGTTCTTATAACCCCAGTGGGTGTCCGGATCCCCACGGCTTTTACTTCAGTTTGTACAAGTTTTATTTCTTCAGTACTGAATAGTAAACCAACGTTAAGTACTACTTGACAAAGCCAAATGTGCAGCCGGGGAGGGGAAATACTCGAGCTCTAGTGCAGTTGTTGAGAGGAAAACAACAGCAAGTACGAGACATTGTATACCGTTAGCTGTCTGCGCAAGTACATGTACACCTGTCCCAGTGGCATGTAGTGAACTGTTGCAAGGTAAGCTGGCGTTAGCTGTGTGCTGTACTCTGTTGCTTGCTAGTTTACACTTCCACCGGTAAAACGTATCTCGGCAGCTGACGCCACAAGACGCGTGTAATGGGTTCCTTGGTGCTGGCTTGTGAGTGGTCGGAATACACTCAGTCTCCCTAGGGCTGCACGGTGGTTACTGGCTCCTGCTGCGTGCACCGAGAATGTACAGCAGTGAGCAAGCACCAGCTTACCTTGCAACACTTCACAACACGCCACTGACCTGTCTACGTGAATTCAAGCAACTTCTACAGACGCCAGCACACACGGAATAATCAATACGACGATGCTAATTAATTAATCAACATTGTGATACAAGTTAAGGTCACTGCGACACCTTACACCCGCAGCCGAGCACTTAACTTGTCCTGGAGTAGTGAGTGAGTGAGTTAAGAGATGTGGGCGGCTCGTAACAATGAGATCTCTTGAGAGCCGATGAGGGTGAAGCGAGGAGAGTATGGAGCAGCGCCGGAATGAAAGGGTGGGGGAAGTGGGAGATCCCCGAGAAAACCTGCCGACCAGTGTCATCGTCCGGCACGATTCCCACATGTGAAAATCCGGGAGTGACCCCTCCGGGAATCGGCTATATGAGAGGCGTGTCGTCTAGCCACCACACCACCGCGGCCTCCATATCCTGGAGGGGGAGAAAGAGAAGAGGGAAGGGAGATAAGAGCGTGACCTTATGTAGTTCACATATTTTCCAGATACACACTTGGCTTGGTGGAGTAGTAGTGTGGTGTTTGTAGGAAAGTGTTACGTGAAGTGGCCTTCGGTAAGCGAACCCGTCTACTTACCCACCGCAGAGCCGAAGGTCGCAGTAGCGTGGCTACACGCTGTGCAGTGGACAGACAGCCTCGTACTGGTCAGCCTACTGCTGCTTCATTACCTCTATTACTACGCAGCTCCACGGAGCACAACAAAACAAACACCACTGCCTGTGTCAAAGGTCAATGTCAGCCACTTTACTTACATAACTCCGCCGGGGAGCACTTCTCTCTCACTTGTGACTTCGCAACAAGACAGCTTGAACTACTAGTCGCCTGAAACGCGATTCCACCCAAATCCAGTACTGACACACATAATGCACTCATCTGTAAAAAAAAAAAAAAAAAAAAAAAAAAAAAAGATCACCCTGAAGGTGCCACCGCAGGGGCACGTAAGTGGGTACTGGCAGAGGACATGGTAGTATGTATAGAGAAAACATCAAAATATCGTACTACACCCAGCATGTATTTCAGGGAACCAACATTTGCAAGATACACTGGTATGGTGTTGGACCACCTGTAGCACGGAGACAGGCGGCGATACGGTCGGGCACGGAGGCATACAGACGTCGGATGTTCTCCTGAGGAAGATCATGCCACAGGTGGCGCAAAAGAACCCTCTAAATCCGCCGTAGTTGCCGCTGGCCGAAGCTGCCGTTTAATCTGATCCCAAACGTTCTATATGGATGAGAGTTCTGGGGACCTTGCTAGCCAAGGAAGCACGTGGACATAATGAAGGCAGGCCAGAGATACCCGTGCTGTGTTAGGTCTGCTGGAACACGGGTTGTCAAGCTGCACTAGGAATGGGAGCGCACATGATCGCAGAATTTCCTGGGCGTATCGCCGCGCCATCAGAGTTCCTTCAATCATCACGAGAGGGGTGTGATAATCATAGGAAAGGGTGCCCCACACCATGACACCTCTCGTTGGGGCGGTGTGCCGCTCTACAATGAAACGTGGAAGGATTATGGCACTGGCCAGGACGTCTGCAGACTAGAATTCGGCGGTTGTTGGTGTCTGGACAGAACCATGATTCGTCTCTGAACACCATTCGTCGTCAATCCGCAAGCTGCCATTCTGCCCGTTCCCGGCAGGTCACACGTGCTCGGCGATGCTCAGGTCGTATTGGTAGACGTCGTAAGGGACGCCTCGANGGCAGGTCACACGTGCTCGGCGATGCTCAGGTCGTATTGGTAGACGTCGTAAGGGACGCCTCGACGACAGCTCCCGCTCTGCTAGCCACCTGGATATGGTACTGGTGGACACAGGCGTATCCCCAGCTGCCGTCACATGTCCCCGGATGGTACATAGCTTACATCCTGTCGCACGATGAAACGATCCTCCCTGCTTGTGGTCCACCGGGGTCGACCCGAGCCTTCTCGACGGGTGGTGTACCCTCCTGTCCCCACTCCGCCCAACGTTGACTCACAGTTTAGGCAGAACGGTTCAAGTGGTGAGAAATTTGCCGAAACGTTCAACCTGCCTCTTGAAGGCCGAAGATGCGGCCTCTCTCAAACTCATCCAGTTAGACAAAGGCTTGTCGAATGCGCCGGCGGGTAATGCTGCATGCTCACAGAACTTGGCTCTGTGGTTCGCTCTGCTACTATGATGGCCTTATTTAGTGTCTTGTATGTATGAATGACGGAGGGACACGTGTGGCCCCTAGTGGCACATCTATGCAAGCAACATGTCGAGCAATGACGATACTGTGTGGCAACCTTCATTGTACTGGCGTGATTCGTTTATGGGGATCAATTTTTTGTAAATGAGTGTATTTTGTAAACCATGTCATTATTTCTAGTGTGAAGTATAGGCTGTCATCCATTTATAGACTATACGGGGTGAGGCTNATTTTGTAAACCATGTCATTATTTCTAGTGTGAAGTATAGGCTGTCATCCATTTATAGACTATACGGGGTGAGGCTGTATTCACCCGACAAACTTAGTGAAGTGATTCCTTATGCAAAATCAAGTATGAAATATACGAAACACTTTCTTCTTAACATAATTTTAAGGAAAATATAATCTCTTGAAATTTGAGATTTTAAATGGGGGGTNTATTTTGTAAACCATGTCATTATTTCTAGTGTGAAGTATAGGCTGTCATCCATTTATAGACTATACGGGGTGAGGCGGTATTCACCCGACAAACTTAGTGAAGTGATTCCTTATGCAAAATCAAGTATGAAATATACGAAACACTTTCTTCTTAACATAATTTTAAGGAAAATATAATCTCTTGAAATTTGAGATTTTAAATGGGGGTGTTTTTTTTTTGTTTTGCAAAATATAGAAAACAATGTGACAATTAAAATTCTCCGAACATTGTTTTATGTTTTCAGGATCTTCAGTCTAAGAGCAAAACCTCCCATTGTAATGAAAATTACAGGGGTGGCCACCCTATTATTTCAGGCAACTTTTTACGGTCAGGAATTATGAACGTTTCGTGCTGGTTTATGAAGCATTATGACCTAATTAACAACCATTTTCCTCGTTTTGCAACTGCCCAGGACCCACTGTTTTCGTGCAAAACGCATACGAAACTTTCGGCTGCAGCGATACAGTTCCAAGCGCGTAGAAATATCGTTAGTTCCTGCAGGGAATCACACACTGACTGTTTCCAGAAACAAAGAGGCAGCTTCAGTACTGTACCATACAGTAATGTATGGTACATGTTGTTTACAGCGAGTGTTAGAAATGTCCTCCGCCATCGTCTGTGCAGTGGCCACAGCAGCTTACTATGGACGCACGTAGGTAGTATTGCCTAAGTGCTAGGCACTGTATCGTTGCGGCAGAAACTCTGTCTACATTTTACACGTAAACGGTGGGTCAGTTGCAACAAGAGGGCCATTTTTGTTAATTATGTCATACTTCTCAATAAATCAGCACCAAACGTTCATAAATCCTGACGGTGAAAAAGGTGTATACAATGAGAGGGTGGATTTTCATTATGGTTGGAGGTATTAATGAGAATTTGCTCTTAGTTTGAGGATTACTATAAAATAAAGCCACGTTTGGAGAATTGTAGTTAAATTTCACTTCGTTTCCGATATTTTGCAAAAATACTGTTTCAAAACTCGATTTCCCAGGGTACATATTTTCCTTAATATTCGGTTCATGTAAAAAGCGTCTCGTATATTCCCCATTTGATCTTGCGTAAGAAATCATCTCACGAAGTTTGTCGGTTGAACTCCGTCCCATTCTGTTGTTGAAGTACAGTACATTTATGTGAAGAGGAGCTTATGAAGCATGTTTTGTTATACAATTTTGTCACCCCCCCTCCCCTTTTCTCATAAGTAGTTATGTAGACGAATAAATGATATCGTTGGGCATACACTTACTAAAGATATAGCGTACAGAAGTATGATATTTACCTTGTTAACAACATTATTCGACAGGCCGTACTACTTCAACTCCTCTGAATGTAGTGGCTATAAAGATATTCTAATGAAAACAAAGTACATAGTAAAGAATTCTTTCCAGTAAAGTACACACATTTGTAACCCACATTATTTCAAATAAATTCTCAACAACAAATGTTATATATTATCATCACCTGAAAAGTGCTTGTACGTGTTCTGGGCGAGTAAAGATAATTAATGGATTCGAGATGTATTTGTTGTGGTACGTGGATGCGGAGCGATACACCGCTACGGGTAACAACTGCTGCCTGCTNATGGATTCGAGATGTATTTGTTGTGGTACGTGGATGCGGAGCGATACACCGCTACGGGTAACAACTGCTGCCTGCTCCTAACACCGAGGCAGAAGGAGAGAAAGCAACACTATCCTGCTGTAAGACTGGCGTCCGCTGGGCGGCGGGTAGCTTATGTTTGTGGCATTGTGCTCGGGACGTTATTTTCTTTTCGGTATGGACGACATGCCTTATATAGCCGAGGTATGCTTACGTTTTATTAGGTTTGTGTTGGCCGGCGTCATATATATGTTATTTATCTGCTGTCTGTCGGTAATTTCTGTATGGTGGGCGATATGAGCGGCAGATATGGACGAGTGAGAAAATATTCTAAGCCCTGCACGAGTGAACACAACTTATTACAGTCATGCTGGTTGTGTAACTTTTTGTTTAGTTATCTCGGTTAGCAGGGGAGACTGGGAACACAACATTGTCCGATGATATAAATACAGAATCAAGCAGGGACGGATCAAGACAATTTCTTGCTACAAGTGAAGATATGTTTTCACGCGCCCACTCCCCTACTTACACGCCACTTCCCTCAGCTACTACTCATCACACATCGTCCTTTTATAACTCTATCTCACTCTTACATTCATTTTGTGATAACAATTTTGAAACCGAATTATGCAATATTTAATTATTTTTTAATATTCCGAAGATATTTAAATTCAGGCAATGTACTAATATAAGCATACACTGCAATTCGCTTTTATTATTATTTTATTTAATACAAATAAATTGTATATTTTAAAACCAACTTTATAATACGCACGTACCAAAAATTAAAAATTGACGTAAAGATTGATAAGGTTTTGGGATAAAATTTAATATTCGAGCAACTTTATCTCAGCCTACTCAGAGAGGTAAAACTATAGGTCGAAGAACGTAAGAACACTTTTCTAATAGTGAGATTTATTTATTTCACATTAAAAATGACTTTGACAACAATAATTTTCCTTATGTATTGCAAGATAAAATAGTTAAGGCGCTTCTGACACAGTTCGGCGCCGGATGTCTCGCATGGGCCTTAATCCGTCCCTGCTGGAACAAATGCAAACTAGCGTCAGTTTGCTCACGATGCCCGACTAGGGAAGTGAGCTGCACGACTCGTCCAGCGATGAAGAGATGATGCAGCAGTCGAACATCTCGAATGGTGATGGAGAAANGGAAGTGAGCTGCACGACTCGTCCAGCGATGAAGAGATGATGCAGCAGTCGAACATCTCGAATGGTGATGGAGAAAACAGCCTTCCTCCCCAGGAGGCGTGGAAGTTGAACACGCCCAAGTCCCCGACCCTGCACCACTGCGCAAGGGGCGTCCACCTGTCTCAGCGTCAGAGGAAGATATAGACCAGGCTACATTTAAGGGGGAAGGGACCTTTACTTTATTACAGATGTATAAAAATTAACGAATAACAGAAACTCCGAAATACCGCTTCCCAANGGGGAAGGGACCTTTACTTTATTACAGATGTATAAAAATTAACGAATAACAGAAACTCCGAAATACCGCTTCCCAACTGACTAGATTAGAAGTGGAGAGATTTACTAAGACTCTCTATGGCTACGAGAATGGAAGAAAACCCCAAATTGGTTCAAGGCAATGGATTAAAAGCATACAAATACACACACACTCACGGAAACTGAACTACATATGTTGGATACTGTCCAGAAGCCCTAGAATTTTTTGGCTTTGTTTTTTGGCACACTTTACAATTCTGAGCCTACTGTTATATTTCCTGCGTCATTTCTGGCAACAAAACATATCCTAACATGGGATATATATACTTATCCTGCCAAGAATACTCTTCGAAAAAGTGGAGAGTGCAGTGGAGAGATTTGGCGGCGCTTAGCATCGGGATCTCGAGAGCTTATGAGAGATGAACGAGGTGAGTATGGAGCAGCACCGAAATGCAAGGGCGGGGAAAGCGGAGATCCCCGAGAAAATCCGCCGACAAAGTTTCGTCCGGCACGATTCCCACATGCGAAAATCTGGGAGTGACCCCGCTGGGAATCGAACCCGGGTCGTCTAGGAAGGAGGCGACTAGTCTGACCACTACACCATTTCGGACCCACTAGTTTAGGCTTCCACATTGTAATGAAGCTTATGAATTGTCGTAATTGTGTCTGCAATTAATTTAAAGAATTTTTGAAATTGTAATTTTTTTTGTATTTCAAATTTTGATTTAGTTATGGTTTGACTACTACATTTATCCAAATATTTGCTATTTGCATGTATCCCAATGACAAATGTTGGGTGTGGGGATGCATGTGAACAGCAAGCAAATTGTATGCCAGTTTTTGTTTTTGTTTGCTCTTGTTTTTCACAGGTCGGGTGTTTTTGGACGAGATGCTTCATATCAGAAGATGTGAAGTACCGATATAGAAGAAGAAGTTTTAATTCTATGTACTATTTCCATGTTTCAGTGTATTATCCATGTATCATGTACAATTTGACTTGTCCTATATCTCTGTACATTTGCGTACTTAGCAAATCTATTGAATAAAATAAACTAAAAAAAAAAAATAAAATAAAAATTTCTGACAGCACATTTAGTTTACGTCCGGAGTGGTCATGGGACGTCAGAAACTACTTGATTAATATTTCTAGTATATATAATCTACAGTTTGTGAATAATTTTATGTTGTTATGAACTTTTTCACCGAATGCCTAGAAGACCTCGGTCCTTGTAGCCGACTGACGTTACTGGCATTTTTTAGTTCAGTAAATTCAATGAACTGTTTTAATTGGACAAAATTATTTTTATTTATTGAGAAACCCTCTTAAATTGCTATTTGAAATGAATCAGGGCAGTTTTTAAATTAATCTAATTACTTAAAACGAAAGCCGTGTGCAGTTCCGACGTACTTTGAGCCTCGCTTTTAAAAATTTTTTTATTCCAGTAAGATTTTCCCTTTTCTTTAATAAAATTGTCATTTAAAATTAATTTTTGTTATGATGGCGGTAATTGTGAAGTCAATAACTCAAGAACAATTCATTTTTCTTTCGAACAATCTTTTCCGTTAGCACGTTTTCCAATATAGATTTCTAAGTCAACAAATACCTTGCTTACAGTTATTATAGCGTTATGTGTTGTAATTTGCATCTACCTTGTCTCATTGAGAATTAATTTTATTGCTCAATTACTTTGCAAGTATCTTTGCTCAATGTTTTACTTTGCAAAGTCTGTCTTCGTCGTCACGGCTACACCCGGCCCATTAAATTAGCGCGTTATTCAGAATTATCACAATGCCAATGTTAGTTCAATGCCGCNGTTGTAATTTGCATCTACCTTGTCTCATTGAGAATTAATTTTATTGCTCAATTACTTTGCAAGTATCTTTGCTCAGTGTTTTACTTTGCAAAGTCTGTCTTCGTAGTCACGGCTACACCCGGCCCATTAAATTAGCGCGTTATTCAGAATTATCACAATGCCAATGTTAGTTCAATGCCGCNGTCACGGCTACACCCGGCCCATTAAATTAGCGCGTTATTCAGAATTATCACAATGCCAATGTTAGTTCAATGCCGCCCATGATCAATCCAATCAATCAGCAAACAATTAAATAAACGTTCACGATTTTATTCTTCACGATATTCATACAAAACAACTTAACTCCAGCCTCTCTAAAACTTTAAGAAGAAACAAAATTCTAGAGAGTATAGGTAAATCTATGTTTTTCAGACTATTTAAATTAATTATGCATAGATCAAACGTGCAATTACTTTCTCTCGTTTAGAGATTGCACCAGAGATAATAAGCGAGCAGTTCCGCGACATTGATTGAGATGACGGTGATAGTGTTTAAGGCCACCGCTAGAGCGCTCTGGAAGTCCCCTACTGCGGCCAGTTCAACCGACCACGGCGCTAGTCTACTTTTCGAACACAGCAACAACAGTCGCATGACGTCATAATAAGCGAGGCGGCATGTCCGTGTCGAATAGTGATGGCGGCCGGATGCTACGTAAAGGTAGCTCGAAGTCGCCAAAAAAGTCACGGAAAACCGATGAAAAAGTGTGGAAGTACGAGTCTCAGTCCGTACACCAGAAAAACTTGTATTTTGTTTCTTATCCAGTGATCCTTTTATTTAATGTTTTGAGGACGTTGCTGTATCAACTGTTTGTGATATTAAAATATTTGTACTCGTCAACTTCGCGGCTTGTCCACCGTCAAAAAACCAATTTGAATTGCAATGTAGAGATAGTGGTGCCAGACAGTGAAAGTGAGGCACAAGAGTACACACAAGACATGTCGCAGCTTCACCCCAAACACCCCACGGGACCAGGCCCGGGCGACCCCTTGTTGGCCAAGCAAAAACATCACCACCGCAGAGCTTTTGAATTCATTTCCAAGGCACTAAAAATTGATGAAGAAAATGAAGGTNCAAGCAAAAACATCACCACCGCAGAGCTTTTGAATTCATTTCCAAGGCACTAAAAATTGATGAAGAAAATGAAGGTAAGGATTAAATTTATATAGGAGGAAAAACCGCAATTGTCTAAAACTTTGTCCGTTATTTCATTAAGCATTTTTTTTTTTTAGACGTTGCAGAAGTAACTAAAGAGCAGTTTTTTTAAATGTGTTTGTTGCAAAATTAATGGTTATTGACATGTCGATTTTTGCATTTTAGCTTTGTGGTTATGTTGTAATTGTCGATAGCTTTTGGTTATGTTTTTTCCTTGTTGGAAGTCTATCGATTATGTTATTTTAGAATTGGATAATTATACATTATTGTTACCGGTACTATCCGTTCACGAAGCCGCAATTAAAAGAGTTTGAAAAAGCGGTGCCCAATCTGCAGAATGTTGTCTTTCAAAGTTCGCTAACCACTGNGTTATTGACATGTCGATTTTTGCATTTTAGCTTTGTGGTTATGTTGTAATTGTCGATAGCTTTTGGTTATGTTTTTGCCTTGTTGGAAGTCTATCGATTATGTTATTTTAGAATTGGATAATTATACATTATTGTTACCGGTACTATCCGTTCACGAAGCCGCAATTAAAAGAGTTTGAAAGAGCGGTGCCCAATCTGCAGAATGTTGTCTTTCAAAGTTCGCTAACCACTGCTTGCATAATATGCGCGGGCGTGTAATGTATTAGAACGAGTGAATTTACGGTTCTATAATTTTTGTAGTTAATAATTACCTCGATAGTTGACTTANCGTGTAATGTATTAGAACGAGTGAATTTACGGTTCTATAATTTTTGTAGTTAATAATTACCTCGATAGTTGACTTACATTGTATACTGTTCCTACAGTGAATACTTGGTAGAAAATATTATGCCCAACATTAATGGTACAAGTAAAGGTTGTGTGGATGCACATGGGGAAGGTCACATGATTAAACAGTGACTGTGTCTGCTCTTAAAAATTTCTGTACGTGTAAATTCTTATTGCGCTTGTACACATAACCTTTATGAATCGTATGTGTTTTGATTTCGAATTCACTGCCAGCCAACCCCTCTTCTCTTAACTTGATGTCTTTGCAACTCAACATAACGTTGTTAACTGTATTGTTTATTAATTAAATAACACAAAAACAATTTATATAATAATATAAACGTAATATAAGTAGTTAATATTATATATAATTTGTTCTGGTGCCGCAGTGGGCAAATTTTTTAGAAATATGTATTAAAAATTTACATTACCAGCTTTTCAGAGAAAGTATAAATTACCTGTTGCAACTACTTGGATCACGAGAGCTCATCTTGAAACTTAGGCGGCTTTGTTTGCATCGAGAGCTGTCGGTATGTAACAGTTTTGAGCCACACTGTTTTTTTTTTTTAATGCACGAGCTACTATTATTTGGGAAAAAATTTGTACCACCANTAACAGTTTTGAGCCACACTGTTTTTTTTTTTTAATGCACGAGCTACTATTATTTGGGAAAAAATTTGTACCACCAGCCTAATTAAATTTCAAATGAGAGCTCAACGAATCTCTGCACATTATGGTCTTTGTAAATAAAATCTTGAACGTGTGGTACAACGTTAGCTGTAGGTGGTAAAAAGTTAACTCAAATGATTGTATTTACATAAAATTACTATTTATTTACTTTCTTCCTAAAACTAAGACTTGTGTTTTCAATAAGCTTACTTTGTTCCTATTTAGTAATATGTATGTTTTTTAATGTAATCAATGTTTGACTCCTTACCGTATAATTTGCCATTCTGTAGCTGCTCTGTGGCACCTAGTTTTGAATATCCCTAATTTATAATGGTGTACGGAACATGTCACACAAGACTGTCGCATGTGCTCACGTGAATTTAATATTTCAGTTACGCTATATTTTCACGTGTGTTCGTATAGGCATTAAGGGGCCCGCCTACCTAGAACTGCTTTTGGCATTTGAGCGATANGCTATATTTTCACGTGTGTTCGTATAGGCATTAAGGGGCCCGCCTACCTAGAACTGCTTTTGGCATTTGAGCGATAAGGGCGACTCTGCCACGCGCATCGCGCGCGCCAACGCCTCTAAGCGCAAGGCTCTGAATTGTGCTGTGTTCTCTTACTGCGGTGGCATTATTCTATTGGTGGAAAGTCCGTGGGAAGGTTCAATACAATTCCTTGAGTAGTTTTGTTGTATGTATCTGACTAGTATATTTTGAGGTGCAGCGCTTTGGAAAAGCCGTTTTTAGCTGTGTTGGAGTGCTGCGTTTTCTAATATGCGCGATGTCGTGGAAGCACTCAACAGGCTTTGTCTGACGTGTGTGTTCTTTTCTTAGATCAGCACGTTGGACGCATGTTAAATATTTTCGTGGGAAAACGTGTATTTCGAACACAACGTGTATTTCAAACACACTGCAACAGTTCAAGTGCCAGGCAGGTGGTAGCCGTGATACCAATATTCAATGTATCTAATTTTGAAGCCTTGGAAATTCCTTTAAGAAAATGCTGAATGCTGGGCCTTGAGAAGTCCTTGCATTTTGAGGTTGTAATATGTACAACACATGACGTGAAATGATCTGTTTAACTAGGAGTTAGACATATTTTTTATTTATATAAACTGTCCTGTNATGTACAACACATGACGTGAAATGATCTGTTTAACTAGGAGTTAGACATATTTTTTATTTATATAAACTGTCCTGTGTTCTGTCAAAGCTGCGTTAGTTGCATTGTTGGCATGCATGCACAGTCGCTGCCAAAGGGTGCAGACGTTACGTAACTCTCGAATGTCTGAAAAGTCATCTTGTGGCATTCTTGGCATCTAAAGTGTCCGGCATATCAATACTAGCTAGATGCTTAGAGTGAAGTCGCTACTATGCAATGATCGGAGGTCAAATGACATAGGAGCCGCGAGATTAAGCTGAACCCCCTGTAATCAACCCCTTCTAATGAAGTCGTAAATCATATGGCAACGTAAACTTAATACTGAAAATTGATTTCGTTAAGCAAACCGGTGCCGGCGGTTATACACGTACATATTTTGACTTAACTTACAAATTTGTTACATTTCATTTTATATTGATTTAATTTGAAAATAAATCTACATGTTATGCATGGGATGATTTTTCATAGGTTTTAGTTTGAAGATAGCGTACTTTGAATTGACAAGTGCCATTAATTCATTCTGTATTCGAGCCACCTTAATATGTTTGGTTTATATTTGACTTTTAAATGCAATAAAAATCTATTTGGATGTCATTTATTTTAAATTTGGATGTCNATATGTTTGGTTTATATTTGACTTTTAAATGCAATAAAAATCTATTTGGATGTCATTTATTTTAAATTTGGATGTCATTTATTTTAAATTTGGATGTAATTTATGGTGACCAGATTATTTAATGTATAAAGTAGGACACTTNATTTGGATGTCATTTATTTTAAATTTGGATGTAATTTATGGTGACCAGATTATTTAATGTATAAAGTAGGACACTTATAAGAAAGTTTATTATAATGAAACGAGCGTGGTTAATTTCCAGGGATGGCAGTAGGCACTGTAAATACAAGCTAATGTGATTGAAAAATTGAAAGTATGTAGTACACCCAATAAATATATAGATGTAAGTTAAAATCTCGATTAAAAGTTAATTTTGGGTTAACACACACTAGTGGAACAGTTAAATATTTAAATTTCTTTGAAAAATATTTTTCATTTGAATGAATGGCGCACAGAATAGTGTTATTTGGTAAAATCAGTTAATAAAACTAGCTGCATGTTATAAAAAGTACTGTCGTTGGGTCAGCCTAAATTGTAATTTGTTAAGTTTTGTCCGAGATGTTTATGAATGTCACGTAATTTTTCGAGAGTCGTTTAACGAGGCAAGGACGCTCGAGATCCAGAACTTAAAAAGAACGTGTTTGGGTCGTCGATGGCGAACGTCACACAGAGGCTGATCCTCTATTTAAAATTAATAATTCGGAGGAAAAAATTGTTAGGTTTATAAATGTACACGTCAAAACTGGCGTGGATCCGCTGATCGTACAGGCATCAACAAGAGACCCGAGGCTGCCACTCATCTGGAAAGCAGGGAAATGTCAGGGAATTTCGAACA
The DNA here is from genome assembly GCA_002778355.1 of Clitarchus hookeri. Taxonomy (NCBI): domain Eukaryota; kingdom Metazoa; phylum Arthropoda; class Insecta; order Phasmatodea; family Phasmatidae; genus Clitarchus; species Clitarchus hookeri. The sequence goes on from NQII01000209.1 coordinate 692,650, forward strand.
AGTTGGCTAAATGTCAGGGAATTATGTGATATGCATACTATATTTGGCAGTTCTATCAACAATCGTGTATCGCTACCGGAATCGTATAGAGCCTAAAACGGTTTTGATTTATTTCAGCTGTGTGGTGCTCACTACCGCTTCAGCATAAGAAGCAGGAATTTCAACGCCTCTTATCAATTAAAGTTTTAAATAAATAGTAAGCAGGCCGTTATATCTTCTAACTAGGGGTAAAGATTTCATTAATCTTACAGTGTGTTAGTCGGAATCAAGCCAAAATTTCGTTGAACAGTCATCCAAATGACAAGACAATAGGTTTTACAGCTTTTTACTGAGCCACATCCTTGGAACATTGATTTAAATATTTATTCAAAGGTGACATTAATGATTCCTAGAATGATTAATTTCGGTAGGCTCGGAACAAAATAATTAATTTATAATTTTTTTAGTAAGCTTTGCGTTGAGATTTTATTTAATAAATGTACCTGGCTATAATTGTGGTGAATGTTAATGGGACACATGATAATATGTGTTTTTGCCTATGCCAATTGTTTCTTTGATCGTGTTCTGCCGTATCTTTCTTGTGACTTGTTTATGTTAAACAAAACTCTGTTCTGTCTCTCATTCAGAAGAAGGTCGTGAACACAGTTATAGTCAAATATTTCACACCAATNTTAAACAAAACTCTGTTCTGTCTCTCATTCAGAAGAAGGTCGTGAACACAGTTATAGTCAAATATTTCACACCAATATACGCTCATTATTAAGGTACTCGTTTACATTCTTCTCTAGTATAAGATACTTACCTGCAATCTGTACCACAGTGGTGCCTGTTTCTCAAAAAAATGAAGAGCAGGTTTGTAATTATTCTTTGGTAGATTATTTTTGTTTGCATTTTTATCAGAATTGATTTGTCACTTAACTGGGGTGGTATGAAATGGCCTTAATGGTTTTTAATTTTAGTAACCGTACGCCTATCAGTAAGACCCGGAATGTGTTTTATAATTATGTATTTAACCTGAAACATGGTAAATAGTCAACAAAAAATATTTTTTTCGAAAAGGAAATTATCCACAACATACTAGTTAAGTGTTATAAAAAAATAAATTATTCATTGCATACATGCATGGTACTTAAAAGTTAAGTGACACACTTACATCAATGAAATCCATACACAGGANTAAACAAAACTCTGTTCTGTCTCTCATTCAGAAGAAGGTCGTGAACACAGTTATAGTCAAATATTTCACACCAATTATTAATTAATATTATTAATTAATAATTAATTATCACGCTCATTATTAAGGTACTCGTTTACATTCTTCTCTAGTATAAGATACTTACCTGCAATCTGTACCACAGTGGTGCCTGTTTCTCAAAAAATTGAAGAGCAGGTTTGTAATTATTCTTTGGTAGATTATTTTTGTTTGCATTTTTATCAGAATTAACCCTTAACTAGTATGGGTGATTTGTCACTTAACTGGGGTGGTATGAAATGGCCTTAATGGTTTTTAATTTTAGTAACCGTACGCCTATCAGTAAGACCCGGAATGTGTTTTATAATTATGTATTTAACCTGAAACATGGTAAATAGTCAACAAAAAATATTTTTTCCGAAAAGGAAATCATCCACAACATACTAGTTAAGTGTTATAAAAAAAAAATTATTCATTGCATACATGCATGGTACTTAAAAGTTAAGTGACACACTTACATCAATGAAATCCATACACACGAATAGAACCTAGGACCCCTTGCATCAGTCCAGTCACTTGGGCCATAAAGACTGATTATACCAGCTATACTCAAAGTGTGTTCCGCGGAGCCCTGGGACTCCGCGAAGCCTTTCTGGGGGGTCCACGAAAATAGGTACTGATCATAATTAATAAAATATTAAAGGGGTACTATAAGGCTTCAGAGGAAAAATTCGTCAAAAGTTTAATATTACGTATCTACAAAAAGTTAAGACGCGAGCCGCGCCGCGTAACTCACCGCGTCCGTGTTTTGTTTGCAGCCAGTTTGACGACAGCAGTCATCTCGTGTGTGACATGCGCTCAGTTATTAGTGTTATTAGTGGTTTTGAAATCCTATGATAATATTCGTCATAGTATTGTACCTACAATTCAATTATTAATAACGAAGAATGGAGCGCTGGCTTAAAGGCCTTAAAGTTGGTGCAACAAAATCTTTCACCGATAGTTCAAAAGTGGTACTCCCAGAGAATGTGGCAACTTCCGATCAAGACAGTATTGCGACGACGTCAAGCTCTACTACAGTTTCAAGTAATACGAGTAAAATATGTAACGACACATTAAAGGCGAAAAAAAGAAAATATGATGAATCATACCTCAATCTCGGATTTGTTGATTCTAACGGTTCACCTCTCTGTATGTTATGTAGTAAACTGCTTCCTAATAGTTCTATGGTACCTGCCAAGATGCGCCGACATTTAGAAACTGTACACCCCGAATTTCAAGACAAGACTGAAGACTTTTTTATGNCTCAATCTCGGATTTGTTGATTCTAACGGTTCACATTTCTGTATGTTATATAGTAAACTGCTTCCTAATAGTTCTAAGGTACCTGCCAAGATGCGCCGACATTTAGAAACTGTACACCCCGAATTTCAAGACAAGACTGAAGACTTTTTTAT